>PVKU01009994.1:0-56311 GCA_004027475.1 Anoura caudifer | reverse complement strand
GCTTCTCTTCCTTGCAAGTACGGTACCCTGACTTAGGGCAGAGGGAGATAGGAAGCACTGTGGGCGTCTGTGGGTATCCTGAAAGACTTTGATACTTTAATGAAGTTAAGTTCCTACTTTAACTCTGTATAGCATTAAATAAACATTTCCTTTCCTTTTCACAAACCTCTGGCTTTGAGAGGCATCTTTCCATAAGGCGTCGGACAATAACGGACCTTCTGTTTGCTCGGTAACAGTTTTGGGGGGCTCGTCCGGGATCTTAATTGCCCGTGGAAGACTGACCCCTCAGGTTCGAGAAAGCGAGACTTTGGAAGTGTTTTGCCAGTCTCGAGAACCAACTGTTGCTCGGTAACACTAGGAATGATGGAAAGTTGCTCTTGTTTTTCAAAGAACAGGAGAAGAAAAGAGAAAGAAAAACTATCAAATGATGTGATAAAAGCAGTAAGATAAATGCCACGGAATAATAAATTCAAAGATGCTAACCTATGACCCCAGACTTTTAAACACTTGGTCCCTGTCTCTTTTGTTTCTAACTTCTTATGGCCAAAAACCAGCCTGATGTGCATTCCCTTTATGCCTCAACAAAATGCAGTCTGAATAACAGACCATGCATCTTTTGCTTTTGTGAGTACATTTGATATTCTAATTGTGATTAGTTATGTCTGAGAGTCCTTCATGTGCACAAACTTTAATGTATCCCCCTAATTGTAAGTACTGAATTTGCATTTAATCGTTCAAAAATAATATATATGATAGTTATAGTTATTTTTAGTTCGGAAGTATTTTAATAATCTAAAGTTTTAGAAGTATGGGAGCTTATCTGTTTTAAGAAAAAAATAACTTGTCCCATATTTAATAAAACAATTTTTTGAAGTTGAAGTTACTGTATCTGAGCACCATATTTCATTGTGTCATTTATTTTGGTTATGAGTGACTTTATATAATAGAAATTCAATAACAGTGTTTTAAACCAGATAGAAATTTATCTCTCTGTCATGTAAAAGCCCAAGCTACCATGGCACTGACCTCTAACAGGTTGTGATGGACTCACATTTTCTCTGTCTGGTTGGTCTGCTATGTCCAGGATGTTAACTTTGCCAAATGGCACAGAGTGCCTCTCTGTCTCTGTGCCTTCATCTCAACCAATGGGAAGGTCAAAGGAGAGTAAGGGGGCAGAATTAAGGTCTCCGTACTGCACCATTGAATAGACATCATTCAAGTACAGAGCAGTGATATCCAATAGAAATAGAATGCGTCACCAGGTGCAATTTACCTTTTCTAATAGCGACATTAAAAAGTAAATAAAAGCAGGCAAAATTAATATAATAATATACTTTGTCTTACCTTATCTAAAATGTTAACATTTTGACATAAAATCAACATAAACATTTTAATAAACTATTTTACACTCGTGTACCAATTCTTCAAAATCTGGTGTGTATTTTACACTTACAGACTATTTCAAATTGGACAATAAGTGTTCATTGAAAATATTTGATTTATATTTAGATTTCAAAAAATTTACAGTTGAAAAAGTTTTCTCAACATATCCAAGTTTTTCCAAACATACTTAAATATGTTCAATAGCTGAATTAAATATCAATTTTTAAAACAATTAAAATTAAATAAAATTAAAAATTAAGTCCTTCATGTCAAAATGTTAGGTTGGAACTAGGACTCAGGGGCCCGAAGGGAAATAAAGGCAGGGACCTCACCATCACAATCTAATAAAAAGGAGGCTAGAAGCAAAGGAAAGACATGTCTGGCCAATTAACTCAGCAGTCCTGAGCTTGGTGTGGTAAGAGGTTTGATAAGATTGCCAGGCATCCCAAGCATTACAAGAAAAATAGTGCAGGAGAAGGAGAGTCCTTGAGTCTGGGCTGAGAAAAGTGGTTTCTGTAACAATCTTACTAAGATGCTGGGAGTTGTGAACATCACAAGAGGGAATTACACAGAAGGAGAAGGAGGCCTACACTGGGAAAGGGGGCCTCTGTGACACTTTCACTCGGGTGGAAAGGGTTTTCTGACTGAGAAAGAAAGCCTTTGTAGCCGTACATTATTCCCGAGGGTAAGAAGGAGGACTTCTATTCTGTAGAAGCCAGCTGAGGTATAAAACCCCTAAATCCCAATAGTTAAGTACCCACTTGTAGCTCTGGCTC
This sequence comes from Anoura caudifer, assembly GCA_004027475.1. Classification (NCBI taxonomy): domain Eukaryota; kingdom Metazoa; phylum Chordata; class Mammalia; order Chiroptera; family Phyllostomidae; genus Anoura; species Anoura caudifer. The sequence goes on along the minus strand of PVKU01009994.1, from coordinate 54,152 downwards.
AAGTACCTAGAACAAACTCGTTAACTTACTAACAAACTTCCTAACAACTTTCATTCCTCTGTGCATGGAGCATTCAGATTAGCCAGGTGCCGGCTTGCAGCTTTGTGCTCATGTGTTTCATAAATAAACTTGCTATCTCATTTCCACTGTATGTGTTGTCTTGCACTTGAATTTGTCTCTTGTGGTGAGAAAGGAACTGAGACGGGGAAAGGAGAGGACCCTCCTGACTCGGGTCTCTCTCTCTGTCCCATCTGTAACAAAACCAGATATTGAGTCTCAGAAGCCACAGTGATCTAATGGGTACCGTGATGAACCGCGCAGATATAAAACACTGATTGTCAGTGGGAGCTGTGCCATGTACACGTATTTGGATAAGCATATGGTTCCTAAAAGTAACTCCCTTTTGCTTTAAGTTTACTATCTAGAAATTGGCTGGAAGTTAGCACTTGGCCACAGTTAGATACAAAAGTGTTCTGGAAATTTAGCTTTATTCTGGTCAGCCATTCAGCCATGTGTTCAGATAAAGATGCATGTCTCTATTACAAATAAAAGTAGAGAATGAATATTGAAGGACAATTAGCAATTGCTGCTGCAGTATGCCCCTTGAGCCACCAAAATGTCATGTATACATCATCTCTCGCACAGAGCTACACCTCATTACTGCATCTAGGTCAAAGCGAAGGGTGTGAGGGTCTGAGGGCAATGTGCAGTCCTTTCAAGGGCCCAGATGTAGCTCTTCATGAGCCACCCACTACAAACTCAGCTTATGCATTAAAGAGCAACTTATTTTTTCTCTGTGTAGCCCATACAGAGTAATAGAATATAAATAGAATAAATGCGTCAAAAAAACTTGCACTCTGAAAAGATAAATGGGGCACATGTAGCAGTCATTTGGTTTCATTGTTTGTTTTGCAGTTATTGAATTCTGCAGACAGTATCTGAATAGGATTCTCTGCCTGTACAATAGAATAAATTCCTAGCATAGTCCATCAGGCAGCCCTTGGCTCTGGATTGTTAGAGAAATCCCCTAGCACAGTTATTTTCCTTAGTAGCCCAAGAGCTTCCCTCTCTGTGGTTCTTCCTTTTTCGTTATTTCATAGGGCCTCCTCTGAAATAGGCATTGGAAGTCATGCCCTTCTTTGCAGCTGTAGAGCTCTTTCTACAGGCACAGCTCTGGACACCAACGTTAGGACTTTGAACAGCCATACATCTTGGTAGAGCTGGCTGTTCATTTGTTTGACATTATGATACCTTTGAAATTTAGTTCTGTCTGGCTTCATTCAATTTTCTTTCGAGGTGATCACCATTGATGACCTCATCTAGGCATAATAAACTTCCTTCCTGAAAACTGCAATATTTTATTCCCTGGTCCCTCTGCTATGACTAACCACCACTTCCACAACTTAATGCTTGCTCCCTTGAGACCTTCTTCAAACAAAAGGCTTAAATGGAAGACAATAATTTCAAATGCATTCTTAACTCCGGGCTACTTTCCTACTGGTTCCTAAAGAAGCTTGAGGAATTTTTGGAACAACTAACATCTCCTAAGGCTGTTTCTTCAGAGTTATCCTTCACAAAAAGCTTCCATTTTGGGAAACAAAAGTACACTGCATCTTTCAATTCTTTCAGGTCACATATTACCTGAGTCTTGCTCAACTTCTATCACACTTTGAAATCAGAGAGAACCTCCCTTATAAAACTATATTACCTTCCATTTCCACCTGCTGAAGAGAGCAAGAAACAGTTAACACACCCCAACTTTTGGGGGTCCTTCAACTAGTCCCTGGAAACTACAAGCATAGCGAACAGACAGAGCTGACTAAACATTTTGCCGTGCCATTAATGAGAGCCATCAAGTGTTCATTGTACCGTATCAGTGCCCTGTGGCTAGAATTTGATTGTTGAACCAATCCTACACAGCTTAGGTTTCACCTTGGGCTGCAACCACTTTTCAGAATCAAATTTCAGATTATTTAATTTTTAGGTATGGATTATATATTAAACAATTCAGATTACCCTATGAGAATATCACAGACTTGGTGGTTTAAACAATAATTTATTTGTTCACATTTCTGAAGGCTGAAATTCCAAGATCCAGGTGCTAGCAATTGGTTCCTAGTGAGGCCTCTATTCCTGGCTTGCAGATGGCTGCCTTCTCACTGTGTCCTCACACAGTCTTGATCTTCCCTCTGTATGCATAGAAAGAATAAAACAGAGAGAAAGAGAGAGAATCATATACAATGAAAACTATTAGGCTGAAACCATGTTTTAGCACTAACTAGAAGGTTTTGATTCACAGATGAAGACATCAGCCCTATCAAATTAAGGCTTCACCTCTTTGACTTCATTGAACCTTATTACATTTTTATAGGCTCTCCAGGGATAATCACATTGGGGATTATGGCTTCAACATATAAATTTGGGGAGGACATGATTCCATAATAAATTATAACAAGGAACCAAAATAACATGACTAAATAAAACAGAATATTTTATTTCCCTAATATAATGTTTGCAAAATAATGACTGATCCATGTTCGTTCTTTTCCCTATTCATCCAGTATCCACTGGACATATTGTATGCATAGCTTGGAAATACCGTAATACGCTATGTATTTTACCCAGAATGACTAGAAAAGGAAGGGACCAGAACCTTACCTTCCTTTATGATTTCTACCCAGAGCTTCATACATCACTTTTGCTTATGTTCTATTTGCCAAGATTGTGTTATTTACAATTTGGAAGCAGAATTACTAATAAACATAATCTAGTATAAAAGTTTAAACCAAAGAGTCAAAAATTAAGAAGAACAAGCATTTCAGTCTTCCCAGTTAAATGGCAGTGAACTAAAAGAGCCATCAAAATTTCCATTACAAATAGTTATGAAAACACAGAATTATAGAATCATTATTAAAATTTTATAAATAACTTAGAAAAGTATATCATGAGCTAATATTCAAATTGAACTTCTACCAACTGGCTCACCACTGGGAAAGGGAAAAATTCAGATTTAGGACATGGTGACACATGCTCCAGTTTCTACAGGGAAATTATATTCCAGTGGTTCATGTAGATCCTGCTCTGGCTGAGCCTCAAGGACTAGACCAGAGTCAAGCAGAAAGTGCTAAAGAGAATAATTAAACAAGAAGGGAAGATTGAAGTGTGTGTGTGTGTGTGTGTGTGTGTGTGTGTGTGATTTACTATTTCTGCTTTCTAATCTCAAAATGCCTCTGCTGTCTTTATTACTTCTGTTCTATTCGTCTTTGACATTTTATGCCATTAAAAAACTCTTTATTTGTATTTTAGTGGATTTCAGGAAAGAGTGGAAGTAAACACCTGTGTTCAATCCCTCATGTTGAGAACAGTTTGTATTAAGTTCAGAAAAATTATATACACAAAGAAAATAAACTGTCATGAGATGATAAATATTACCTGACTGCCAAATTTTGCATTGACCATTAGTTTCCAACTCTGCCAAATCCATCTACAAAATACACGTATATACAAGAATAAACTGAAGAAGGGAATTGAAACAATAACCCATTCAAAAACAAATGAGGAATCCAGTGTATACAAGTCATGTAGCATCTATTCTGATACTCTATTTCTTGCAAAAGTAGAGACAAAGTAACTTATAGCAAAGTTTAGCAATTTGCATATTCAAAAAATAAAAATATTATTGAGAAAAGCTGTACAATCATGTTAAAAATTATTTACTTGAACTACCAATTAGTATATGAGAAAATAAATGATCAGGGATAGAAGTACATGAAAGTACATGTGGGTCACTTGACTTCATGCAAACTTTAGACAAACTACACATTAAGAAACATAAAATGTACTTCTTTGAGGGGAATGCAAGTAATGCATCAGTGATTTAAATAATGTTTATTGGACAGATTGAAATGGCATGTTTTGTGCTAAGTAATCATTTCCCTCCAAGTAAAAAGACTTTCCATTTTTTTTTTTGTAATTTTATTGAAACAAAATAATTATACCTGTGTTTCTAGGCTTCTTTTAAGCAGAGGACCAAAATGTTGATTTTAGAAAGAATTGAAGCGAGCAGTTATTTTTTCCAGGTCAAAACTGGTGACCTTAAATAAATCACCGCTGTTTACAATACGGAGGACATCTATTTTGGTCTACCCTTCTTGTAGATCAGTTGATTGTCAATCACATTATCCCTTCGACCTTATACCAGAGCCTGGACAGAAACAGCAGTAACTTCATTCTGCAAAGGTAACTGCAAGCCAAATAAAAGTCAGTTTCCAAATCTATTTGCTCAGCACAGATACAATTTATGTTTTTTTTTTTTTCTTTTGCTTAGCAAGCAGTTGTGCTACAAACCTTATCTTGAGAATTTTGGTGGTAATGAAACATTGCTATAATTCAAGATGAGCCAAGCATGTATAAAAATGAAAAACAGAAATCTATTTTTCTTGGTCCACTGAGGCACTTAAAAAGATCCAGTTGAAATATATATTACTGTCCTGAGCTTTTTGGCATAATTCATAATTTAAAAATAACAATAAAGGAGATTTTATTTTCAATTTAGTAAACATTTATCTGCCCAGGAAGTAGACATTTCTGATACACTATTACATATTAGAAGATTTTATAAAACAAGAACATCATAAGACAAGAACTGTTACATTTATATAATAATACCTTAAATAAATGGTAGGCTAATACACCTATGCCCACATGGGAAAAGATGGATTTTTAATTCATCATAAAAGATGAACAGTGTCTACACCATAAATGCTCTTTATTTATTGCTTATTTTGTTCTAGTCAGCCTAGATAAAAATTATCTGACAAGGAATATGAACTGTTTCCAGTTTAACATCAACATTTCTAGATTTTAAAGAATATAGAGAAATATTTTCTGAATAAAAATAACATTACAAAGAATAAATTGTAATACATTTTGTATTCCAATTTGTTGCAATACATCAATCAATATATTAACTTCTAAGAAAAGGAGTGGGGAAAATAGTAGTCAATAACATAAAACTACAAAAACTTTCTTGAGAAAACAATATAAATAAAACATAAATTTTTAATTTTGTTTGATTGTTTTATATGGATAATAGATCATTCTCATGACACTAATAACTCTAATCAAAACTTTACTATAACCTAGAAAATACATGAAAGCAATTATTAATATATTTCATTAACATTCACCTAATACTTTGTAATTTTACATAGATATGAAGCTCTTTCTATTTTAAGAATGGAAACAAAACAATTTTATGAAGTTGTAAGGGAAATGTATATAATAAATCTGAAAACAGACACTGGATGATAAACAATAAGACTTAACTGATTTCTTCAAGGGCAGTTTTCATAGGGAGATTTCAAAGTTCACAAAGCTCTGTAAGCTTCTTAAGCTTTTAGAGATTCTAAGGTTTTCAGCAAATGTTTGCTCAAAGAAAAGTAAGGCTACTGGTTTTTATATAATGTCCCATCTGTCCAAAAGATGTGGAATAGCTCACTCTATAATCTGTCAAAATATGATGAAATGGTTTATATTCCACAAAGTCAAGAGCTACACTGGCCCTTCTCTATTATGTTCACAGCAGGACAAAAAAGTGTGTAGCAGCCACAAGGAGCAAGGATGTGAGGAAAGTGAGCACACTCAGACTGGTAGTTACAATGTATCTCCATACAGGTCTTTGAAAAATTACTTTCGCAGTACCTAACAGATTTTAAAACTTTGTACATTCCAGTGGGAAATTCCGTATCTAGAAATCTTAACCTCCAGAAATACAAGTTCACAAAAGTTCTGAAAGAACATTCATTGCTAATTTATTTGTAATTGCTGCAAATGACCAAACTGTTGTTCAAGAGATGGATAATTACAGATAACATGGTACATCACGTTGTGGGATGCTACGGAACCATTAGAAAAATTTAGATAGGCCTATGATATAGAAATGTTACCAAAATGTAGCTCCTGATATTCAAAAGTTGCCAAAAAGTTAATATACCATGATCTCAGGTAGGTATAAAAGGGTACATAAGTTTTCTATTTAGATACAAATGTATATAAATGCACAGCAACACAATAGAAATACACCAAACTTTTCAGAGTGGTAATTGCTAAGGATAAAAGCAAGGCTGAGAGAGGAATTTGAACAATCTGCTCTTTATATTTGTGCACTTTGAATCTGTGACAGTGACAATATGTTTTGATAATACTTGTGTAACAAGCATGGACTATATATCAAAGCCAAATTTGAATGACATTTGGATTTTTATGGTTTTTATAGTGTTTCATAAGCAATGATAACACTAAGCTACCGTTTATTGTCAGGGATGTTCTAGGCACATGACTAGGCACTTATTTTATATATATAACAAACACAATAGGCTGAATCTCTACTAGCAAATTCTTACTGGATAATTGCAAATAACCTGTTTTCTCTAGGTATTTCTGCCTTTCCTCCTGCTGCATATTCATCAGATAAAACTAAGAACAGCCAAGATTACATGTGTGCGGTACATGTGTAACACCTGCCTTACTGATACACGTGTATGTATATTCAGCTCTGAAAAGGCACATATATGTTGTACACACATATGTGTGTGTGACACATTCACAAATTCAATACTTGTATACTGAATTGTCATACCTGACTTCCAAGTGGGTATTATGATCACCTTCAATATTCTATGTAAACCAATAATATATTTATCAGCAGTCAGAACTATTTTTTTACTTTATTTAATATGGATCATTTTGAAAAACATTGATGTTGAAGAGATTTTCTGAAACTAGTTTTCTTTGACCTACTTTTGAACAGGCACAGTGTAAAAATGCAGCTGTTACCGCCCGCCAGCGGGGTTACACTCCTAACCACCTCCTTTCAGGGTCTAAAATCCTAGAACATTTTCTTCCTGTTATGCTCTAATTATGCAGATTGGACCTTGTCATTACACATACAGTAATAATAAAAAAATAATATTCTTGTCCTGTCCACACTAATCTACCTTAAAACCAAAATCAATGGTGTCATGTGAGTCAACTTGGAATTAATTTCCTAAATTGCTTTTGAAGTCTACTTTGAAGATGCACCCTGCCTTGGCTCAATTAAAACGGTATTCTGTTCAGCTCTACTTTTATTACTACTATCTATACATGATACTTAAAAATAAATGGAAAGGCAGGTTTACCAACAAGAAGCAACAAAAGCATGCTTGTGGTGAGGCGGTTGTTTACATTTAATCTATATTATGCCACTTTGCTCTCTTGTTTTATCATAAAATGCTCTATTTAATCCATACCCTCAGAAAAGCCTTTAATCATTACCATTACAATAATTTGAATGAGATATTCTGCACACTAGGCTGAATCCCTACTAGCTAATTCGCACTGGGGAACTGAAAATAGCTTGTTTTCTCTAGGTAATTCTGCCTGCTAATTACCCATTCGATTCAAATTAAGAGCAATCAAGACCTATATAAAAAGGGGTCACTCAAAGTGACTTGTTTCCCTAAAATGGTGCTAAAAACTGCTCTCATTCAACATACAAGTTTAGAGTTTTCTTCACACGCACATTTGGTCAGAGTCAATAAAGAATTGTAGGACACATGGACAAATGACATTTTAAAGTCTTGGATAAAATGGAATATTCATTGCAATATGGTCAAAGTAAAATATTAGCAATTCATAGGTGATTGTTATTAGCAATCATCTCCACCATGTATTGAATATTTATATTACAGCATGTGCCAGTGTTTCTTTCATCTTTATTTGGTTTCTTGCCCATAATTGCCTAAGAAATCAAGTGTTTAAATCAAGTATTTGGCAACACTTCAGACAGATTCAAACCATATGTGCATCTCCCCATTTGAAGCCGTCTTCAGAAGGTCCGTCCGAAGCAGGGCTGAAATGGTGTGATGACAGGCCACCTCTCTTTTTCTTTATGTGCTTTTCCTCATCTGTCAAATGATAAGGTAGAGCTTGACGTAATCTAAGATCGCACTTAACTCTAACGATAAATGTTTTTCTTATTTTCTTTCATTTTGATAGGCTTTCAGCCTTCCAGAGAGCAACTTAGCGCTGTACTGATTGAAACATGTTCCACATTCAAGGACTGTTGCTAAAACCAAGTGGTTGTACATGTTATACATGTGATAACCCAAAGCCTTTGACAAGATTTTAGAAAAATCACAATTACTTGTCTAACTATTGCCATTCCCTATCTTGCAACTATTGGAAATATCACCATCACCAATTAGTATGACAAATAATATGATTATGGCTATTTAAGGTGAGAAATATCTTTTTTTCATGGTACTTAATGATAATTTATAAATTGTAGGTTCCGAATAACTAAATCAATAAACATTTTTATAGATATTTTAATTATAAAAATTTATAAAACAACGACCATCCCCAACAAATTTTGTAACTTGAGGACTACTTAGTCTTCCTGGTCAGTAATTAGGATTAGCCAGTGCAATGAATGGGGAATATGAAACAACGCCCACTAAACAACAATGTACATCAGATTCAGCTTGACCACATTTTAGGCGAGTTTCTTGCCATCTCCCTTGACCTCTCTTTCCACACAGCATTTACCTTAGAAACATGTCAATGAAGACTTTTTCTCTACCCCTTTGACATTTATGTAGATCAAACAACTTCAAAAATAATCATGACATTTAAATCTTATCCTTATAACAAATATGTTAAGTAATTAAAAATTAACTTCTGTTGGAGACACATTTCACATTGCAGTTAAATTATTTTTTTTTATATTGATGTCTCAGGCATTAGAACCACCACAATTCCAAGCTTATATTCTGTTGATTTAAAATCCACAGAAAATGGTTTCTTGCTTGTAAGAAAAGAACAAATATTGATTTAGAGAGAATTACTAAAAGCCCATATGAAAGAATTGAAACAAGTTTGTAGGCAAAGCTGAGTGTTACTTACATGCAGGCTCAGTGTATTGTACATGTAACAAAGAAAAAGACAATGTGTCCACAAAATAGTGAAAGAATGTTAATAGAAAAATTCATAATGCACTGATCTTAAGTACAATTCAATAAATGTAATGCTCTTTGGTGCTTTCGAACTTCACCCCAGATTGCTTGTTCTTTAAACAATGATTAGAGTTCTCTTATAAAAAATAAAGATGAAAGAATCTATCATGCAAAGAGAAGAGATTGAAAGTGCAAAGAAACAGACAATAGCCACTTCAGATGGGAAATTATGCATTTGGAATGTCCTTAAATATTAGTCAGGTGACAAATGATAATGAAACATAGAAGCCATGGATTTCTTTTTACACTTGTTTTTAAAATTTCTCATGGTTTCACCTCCAAGTATTTCATAGAACTGGAGGGCATCTTTTCGTCTTTTAACTTCTCAGTTCTTGTTAGAATTTTTCTTTAAATTAGTGAGAGAGAGAGAAACTGAGACAGAGAGATAAAGACATAATAAGTTAATTAATAAAATATGTGTAGTGTTAGGTCAAAGTATATTTTGCTATTTTGCAAAGTATATTTTGATGCTCTACACATCAAAAATTATCAATATAACCTACTGAAATATATAGGGAGCCAATGATTACCCAACATGAATGTACCTTTTTTCTCTCCAAAGTAGCTAAGTCTAGTGGTTGTCTGAGATAAAGTTCATTGAAACAATTAAGAAAACTGTCCTCTATTTATTTTGTGTCACTCTTTCACTTCTGTATAGTAACTTGTCCTAACTGTTTTTGAATAGATTCTGTCTACTTAAAAACTGAAATAGAAATCAACAGAGCAAAAAACCAAGTGATCATTATAACTAGACAAATAAAATAATTTCTAAAAATTACTGGCTCTAGCACTAAGCAAAGTTATAAATAACACGTTTCTGTTTTAACAATTCTATGCTTTTAGCATTATGCGGAATTGAGCATACTGTGTTTGGACAATTGCCTTGGCCAAGTAAGTTACCAGTACAATTTCCTTCCAAAGTGATTGGTCTATTGGAATCTGTGGAATTGGGATTTAAAAGAAGAACAAAACAAATCTGGAAAACTAATTTGACAGATGTTATTCTTATAATTTTGTGCAGGCATCTCAAACACTTTTACATTTGAGGCAATCTAATGAATAAAAGAATCATAGAATCTCAACAGCTGAAGAGAATTTCAGTCCTTTTGTCCAACACCCTCTCCAGCACCTAAAGGTCCTCTGTGGTGCTGATTTTCCTGGCTTGGCTCACATCCTAGACCAGTAGCTGTCAAACGTTTTCATCTCACGGCACACGTAAACTAATTACTAAAATTCTTCAGTGCACCAAAAATATATTTTTTGCCAATACAACAAAAATAGGAATAATTTTTATTCATTTACACTGTATGGCTATTGTTGTGTTAGCTATTGTCACTTTTAAATTATTTGGCAATCTAAGGGTAAAGAGGTCAGTACTCCAGATTAAATAGTTATGTATTGCATGTTTCAAAAATTCTTGCAGCATCCAAGTTGAAAATCACTGTCCTATACACTTATTTACTGAATAGTCTCAGCATCTGAGGAAGCTACTGGTGATTAAGGACCTCATGTATATGCTGCCCCTTAATCTATCTGATTACCCTTTCTACTTATTTTTTTTAGTTCTACCCTCAGAAACCAAACACATATTGATCTTAAAGAGACCTTTATAGGGTGAACAATTACAAATAAAAGAGATAAATTACTTATCATTTAAAAATATCAGTTTACTTTTCTTGGATATTTTTAGCTGTTAATCATAAATTATTCTTGGAAGAAGTGTGGTCCAGGATCCCTGGGTCCCTGAAAAAAAATGCTGTGATATCAAAGCTATTTTCATAACAATACAGAACTATCGCTTCTCCTTCTGTGCTAATAATGGTGGAGAAACAATGGCAGACTGTACTGCTGACACCTGAGCAGGCCTCAAGGCAGTGGCTCCCGACTCACCAGTCGGCACTGATTTATTCTTGTCGTACATTCTCTGTTTAAAAAAAATAAAAGCCACTTCACTTAACGTGACCTTAGTGAAGGAAAACTCATTAATGTGGTCATATCTTCACTCTAATATACATGTCTTTTTAACATTCTGTGTGATGAAATGGGAAATGTGCATAAAACGCTTCGGAAGCACTTGGCCCCTGTTGGGTATGCCAGCTTACTCTAGCCATTTTCTCCACTCAAAACCACTTTTACTTAAAAAAAACTGAAAGAAAAAAGATGGTTATTCAGAATTGGCTATTTACTAGGGACTTTCTCAAAAATAGAGGAAGTGATCCTGTAAAGCATATGATAGTATTTGTTGTCAATGATACAGTATTGCTTTTCATATGAAAATGAAAAACTTGTGTTTGGCCCCATAAACTTGTTACCCTCTCCATGCTGGACCATTTTTCTGAAGAGACCAAAATAGGATAACACAGTGAACCAACCTTTTCCAGATAAATAGTGACTAATGATGTAAAATTATACATGAGGAATAGATTCAATCCAAGTGCAAAATTGACCAATTAATCTCAATATAACAGTACATGAAAACTTCATTGATATACTATCAGATCTCATATTGTAATTAACTTTTAAGAAATGACTCCCTATTGATTTTTGGTATATTATCCAAAGGAAACTATCCAAAATTATCTGAAGAAGCTTTTAAAATACTTCTTCTATTTGTCCACTTTGTATCTGTGAGAATGGATTTGCATCGTACATGTCAACATAAACACAACAGAAGCTTGAATTCAGAGACAGATATATAAATCTGGCTATCTGCTACTCAGGCAGACCTTAAAGAGATTTGTGAAATGTGAAACAATGTCATTATTTCACTTTTTTTGGAAAATATATTTATCACAAAAATATGTTATTTATGCCCTGGCTGGTGTAGCTCAGTGGATTGAGCGTGGGCCTGTGAACCAAAGGATCGAGGTTCAATTCCCAGTCAGGGCACATGCCTGGGTTGCAGGCCAGTTCCCGGCAAGGGACCCATGAGAGGCAACCATACATTGATATTTCTCTCCCTTTCTCCCTCTCTCCTTCCCTTCCCCTCTAAAGATAAAGAAATAAAATGTTTAAAAATATGTTATTTATGCTAATATATATGACTTGTTATTTATAAAAGAATTAATAAATAATTTAAAATTCCTATTTCCATTTCTAATGTGGTAAACACTGATTGGCATCACCTACATAAATTAAAGTTCTTTGAGGTACTTGGTAATTTTTAAGAGTAAGTAGAGATTCTGGGACCAAATTGTTTGAGAGCCATTTACCTAAGCTGCTTATGTTTCTGTGTTTGTTACTGTTTTTCCTTTTTTCTTTTTCTTTTTTCTTTTATTTTTTAATTAAATTTATTGGGGTGGCATTGGTTCATAAGATTATAAAGGCTTCAAGCACACGTGTCTATGATACATGACCTGTATATTGCATAGTGTGCCCACCACCAAAGTCAAATCGCCTTCCATCGCCACATAGTTGGCCCCCTTTCCACTTCCCATACCCCTTCCCTCTGGCAACCGCCACACTGTTGTCTATGTCTGTGAGTGTCAGTTTTATATCCCACATATGAGGGAAAGCATATGGTTCTTAGCTTTTTCTGACTGATATTTTGCTTAGCATAATAAGGTCCATCAATGTTGACACCAATGGTAGCATTTCATATTTTCTTCCATTGTACAAATGCACCACATCTTCCTTACCCAATCATCTGTTGAAGTATACTTTTGGTTGTTTCCATGAATTTGACCCCAAAGGTGAGGGAAGTAAAGGCAAAAATAAATGAATGTGACTATATCAAACTAAAAAGTTTCTGTACAGCAAAAGAAACTGCCAACAAAACAAAAAGGCAACCAACAAAATGGGAGAAGATATTTGCAAACAACAGCTTTGACAAGGGTTAATATACAAAATATATAAAGAACTCATACAACTCAACACCAAAGGATCCAATTAAAAAATGGTCAGAGAACCTGAACAGACACTTCCCAAGACATACAGATGGCCAACAGATATATGAAAAGAGGCTCAACTTCACTAGCTATTAGTGATATGCAAATCAAAACTACAATGAGGATAATACTTAGAATAGCTATTATCCATGTTCATCTCTTGCTTCAACTTTAATCGTACTATGTATTCAACTACACTTATATTATTTTAGTTGCTTGAAATCACCATGCTCTTTGGTTTTTTGGGCCTTTTCTGTTGTTCTGTAATACTATCCCTATTTTCTTTTTCCCTGCTTTCTCTTTGTTTTCAGATCTCAAATATTCCTTCCACCAAAAGCCTGTTCTCTTTGATCATGACTGTCTTTTCTATTTTTCTTATAAGAGCACCCATCCTACTGCATTTTAATTGCATGTTATATTGTCTGTCTCCAGCTAAATGTACCACTTACGCACCCCTAAATCCCTAGGGTCTAAGAACAACTAACATTTGTCAATCACTTAGTCCTAGGTGTTGCTTGATATTTGCATATGTTATTTTATTTCATCCTAACATCAAGTTTATTAGACAAATATCTATATTCTCCTTTCAACGACAAAGACATTAGCATACAAGTAAGTACTCTAAGTTGCATTGTCAACAAATAGCAAAGCTGATGTTTTCATTCGTTTACCCATTACAGTAAACCATCTCAGTGTCTGGACCCTAGGGAGCATTCAATAAGTATTTGTTGAATAGAATTTTCTTTCAAAGATGTTTTCTGCCCTTTGGTTAATTTCCTGTGTAGCACAACATTATGTCACTATATATTTTCCTTCAATGTCATTATTTCAAATAAATATTTTTGCTATTAAATAGAAATAGACTAATGTAACTTAGAACACACAACATACACACATACTCAATTTTATCATCCTTAGAGACATCAAATACTACAAATAATATTGTGAAACACCTCCTAAATTCATTTTATTCTAATTCTAAAGAACAATTCTCCAGTAAATAAGTGAAATCCACTGACCATAAGCTATGCTAGAGAAAAACAAATTCAAAAGTTCGATAGCAGCTACTCTAAAAGGAATACAGTCACCAGCTCTAAATAAAATAGCTACCCATTTGATATCCCTGGATTCAGTCTTCTTTGATGGCCCAAATGTCATTTAACATTTGAAATTAAAATTGAAAGAAACCTAAAGGTAGACATACATTTTTTTCCATACTCCTTGAAATCAATTCATTTTGTCCTAGTATCTATTATTTTTTCAGCATCGCCATGATCTGAAGATGAAAGGCATGAAATTTAGTTACATAAAAGTAACCAAATCTAAAGGAAACTTTACAGGATAAAAAACATTTGTGGTATACATATAGAGACTGTACTAAAATACAGGCATATCCTGGAATGAAAAAAAGGGAGTTCTGTGTAGAACTGTGTCATTGAACAACTTGAACCAACATCAGATTGAATGAAATGTGTTGAGTAAATATTCTTGTGGGACATCATTCAACTCCATATTTGCATGAAGACACTTAAACCATAAAGAGACTTTAAAAGTGACCTAGACAACTTCTCCTAAGTTCTCTTATACTTGATATTGCAACAGTTCTTAAAATTTAAAGAAAAGAGAGAATATAAAATGTGGAAGGTAGAAAATCCAATAGTGTGTTAATTAATTGGTCACCTCTGTAGAAAACCCTCAATCCCACTGGGAAAACTATGAGAAATACATAGAATACACACAGAATTGGTCCTTCTCTCCAAAGGATAAAGAGCCTAGCTGGACTATACACCAAGTCCTCATCCTTATTTGCTCAGGAATAGCCTAGGGCTCTTTAACTGCTTTGAAATCTCAGGTTACCACAGCACTATAAGCAACCTCCTGAAGCAAAAGATAGATCCAAAAGGCAGCAAAGCAAAGAGACTGCACTACATATATGCGATATGGCTTTCTGGCCAAGTGAATGAACAGTGTACTGCAGATGTGCTGCATTCAGGAGGGCCAAGCAGTTTAGCACGGGGCTCCAAGCATAGACCATGAGTTGTATCATTTTAATAGGCTTGTGTCCCAAATTCAGTTCACTTTGTTGCTGATTCTCCTAGGTGTATCAAAATCTTCAAAAATCATATTTGTTTACAGTGAAATTAAGAACACTACCTATGGTTCCCATTTGCAGCTAGTGCACAGGTCATACTTGATATTATCATCTTCATCCACCCACGCTGGATTCCTTTTACTCTCAGCCAACACTTAACTGGTGTAAATTGTTTATCTAGTGGGGTCACCAGACTTTTATCCTGGGGCGTCTGAATCCTTGGTGCCTTTTGCCTCCTCACATTAGGTTTCAGCAATTGCCCATGTACTAAAGTCATTAGCACGGAAGTTCCAAAAGACTCCCAGTAAAATCTACATGTTTCAAACGTATTCATTTCTGCCCCCATTATGTAGCACTAGTCAAGCATCATATGAAAAGTAGAGTTGATTATCTCCTATTTACTATTAAAGTAAATCCTTTCATCATCTACTGATCCAACGGCTTGAAGATATCAAAGTGACCAGGCAACAAAAATAGTTTTATGTTCACTGGAACTCTTACAGTGTAGAAGTATACTATCTGGTGACTGAGACCTCAAATTCAGGAGAGCCTAGGGTAGAAGGGGCACAAAGTTCAAATTCTGCAAAGTCGCTTAGAGTGAGAGGAACTTTCCTACTTTTATAATAGGGTAGGTCAGACTAGAGATATCTGGAAAGCAGGCAAACCCAGATCTGGCATGAGACTGCTCTCCCTATTGCCAGGAGGGTGGGGTAGGCAGGGAGAGCTACTGGGGATGCAGATTAAAGGCACTCTGTCTTTTTCAAGACAGAGAAGGGCCAACAGAGCAAAAGGGACAGTGCTTGAGGCACATTGCATAACAAAGGTGGCTATTAACTGGAAACAGGAAAGCAGGCATAACCCTGACAACCAGGCAGCCCCAGGCTTCCCAGGAGGGAGGGACTGTGGGAGAACACTCCTTGTCAGCAGCCTCACAGGAGGAAAGGCAAAGACAAATATGTCTGACAGTGGCCGTCATTGGTTGAAAAGCTGGACACTCCCACTGGCTTCTGGAGTACACGGGATTATAGGATAGAGGACTTTTTCAATTATATTTATTGATTATAGTATTACAGTTGTCCTGATTTTTCCTCCTTTGGCCCTCTCCATCCAGCAGGCCCCATTCCCTCAACCAGTCCCGCACCATTGTTCCTGTCCATCAGCTATGCACTAGTTCTTTGGCTACTCCATTTCCGGGGGATGTACTTCACATCCCCATGGCTATTCCATAACTACCAATTTGTACTTCTTAATCCTCTCATCTTTTCACCCATTCCCTCACACACCCCTCCCTTTCTGGCAACCATCAAAATGCTTGCCTTAGCCGTGATGCTGTCTCTGCTCTTCCTGTTTGCTTGGATTGTTTTTTTAGATTCACTTGTTCATAAATATGTATTTATCATCATTTTATTGTTCATAGTTTTGATCTTCTTTTCCTTAAGTACCTTTTAACATTTCATACAATAATGGTCTGGTGATGACGAACAACTTTAGTTATTTCTGTCTGGGAATCTCTTTATCTGCCCTTTGAGTCTAAATGATAACTTTGCTGGATGGAGTAATCTTGGATGTAGGTCCCTGCTTTTTATGACTATGAATATTTCTTGCCAATCCCTTCTAGCCTGCAAAGTTTCTTTGGAGAATCAACTGATGGTTTTGTGCAAACACCCCTGTAGGTAACTAACTTCTTTTCTCTGGCTGCTTTTAAGATTCTTTCTTTATCTTTAACCTTTGGCATTTTAATTATGATGAGTCTTGGAGTGGACCTCTTTGCATCCATCTTGTTTGGGGCTCGCTGTGCATCCTGGACTTGCATTTCTGTTTCTTCTACCAAATTAGGGAAATTTTCTTTATTTTTTCAAATAGATTTCCAATTTCTTGTTCTTTTTTTCTCCTTCAGCCACTCCCCTTCCTTGGATGTGAATGTTGGAACACTTGAAGTTCTCCCATAGGCTTCTTACACTATTTTTGTTTTTTTAGATTATTTTTTCTGTCTCTTGTTCTAATTTTTTGTTTTTGTTTCCTTATGTTCTAAATCATTGATTTGATTCTCAGCTTCATCTACTTTACTGCTGATTCTCTGTAAATTGTTATTTATTTCATTAGTGTATCCTTTGTTTCTGACTAGATCTTTTTTATTCTGTTGAAGTCCTCACTAAATTCCTTGAGCATCCTAATAACCAGAGTTTTGAACTCTGCATCTGATAGATTGCTTATCTCCATTTTGTTCAGTTCTTTTTCTGGAGTTTTGATCTGTTCTTTCATTTGGGCCATGTTTCTTTAACTCTTCATTTTGGCAACCTCTCTGTGTTTATTTCTATGTATTAGGTAGAACTGTTCTGACTCCCTGTCTTGGTAGTGTGGCCTAATGTGATAGGTGTCCTGTAGGGTCCAGTGGCACAGCCTCCCCTATCACCCAAGGTGGATACTTGAAGTGTACCTTGTGTGTGGTCTGAGTACAGCCTCCTCTTGTAGTTGAGCCTTGATTACTGTTGACAGGGAGGTATTTGCCCAGGCCAGAGAGCTGCAAGTACCTGCTATGACCACTGACCACCAACCCCTGCCCTCTGTGGATGATCAGTTGTGCCGGGGCAGGGTGGTGGTGCTTCTATGTAGTCTGAGGCTGTCCATGGGGTGCACAGGTTCTGAGGTTTCCCTGGTGGTACAGGCCAAGGTCAGCTCCTACCTGTTTTATCTCTGGGGCTACCCTACATGAGTTATAAAGCAATCTGAGATGGCTGCTACTTGTGCTGAGTTTGAAAATTCCCAGGGGAAGCCAAGCTGTGAAATTCAGCTTGCTGCTGATAGTGCTAGGCCTGGGGTGACTTAGCTGTTGTTTGTTTGATAGGATTTAGGAAGTTGTTAAACATAAGCCATGACCAACAATTGATCTGGAAAAGTCACAGTTAATAGTTTGGATGAGCCCATAAGTTAGGTGAGATGGAGTCTCTCTGGGAAACTGCATTGCAGAGCAAATAGTGTCAGCCAGGTTGATGGAGTCTGAGATAGGGCACCTGACTGCTGGCTCTGTGGCTCTGTAGGAGAGGGCTCTGAAAAGTGACAATGGCCTCTTCCTGCCTTTCTGTTGGGAGTAAGCTGTCCCCCAGCTCCTACCCTGATGCCTAACAATTCAGTTCTGCACTGTATGCCACTGGTGCCTTTCAAGTTGCTACCCTAGTGGTGCTGGATCTCTGAGGGAGTATGTCTATGAAAGTCTTTGCATGGATTCTATAAGGGGAACTGCTTGGGACTCCAGGAGTTCCTTCCACCAACTCAATCAATCTCTACTGGTTTTTGCAGCCAGAAATTATGGAGATTTACCTTCCTGGCACTAACACCCTGGACTGGGGATCCTGGTGTGGGGTTGGGACTTCTTGCTCCCTAGATATCCCTCCTGAATTGTTATCCACCACATGTGGGTGTGGGACCAGCCTGTTCTGTGTCTCCACCCTTCCTACCATCTGTATGGATGTGGTTTCTTTAATTCCATAGCTGTCAGACTTTCATTCAACTTGATTGGAACAACTGATGGTTCTGAGTGACAATTTTTCTACATTTTAGTTGTAATTTTGATGTGGTTCTGCAAGGAGGTGAGCCATGTAAACAGGAGGTAAGGAGAAGCTCACTTTCTTGCTTTGGTGCTTGGCATTGGATCTTGGATTGCGGTACTTGGACTTGGGACTTTTGTTTGCAGGAGCTCTTGGACACTCCAGGTCTCTGTCCCTTGCTCCCTTGCACAGATAGCAGCACTCCTGGGATGAGGCAGATGCTGGTCATATCAGGGTCTTAGAACCCCACGTGTTTGGAAGCCTGCTCCTGGAAGCAGGGTCCCACTCTGGGACTCACTGGGCTCCAGCCCCTGGGACACTATGATCCACTGCTGCATGGCATGTGGGTCCCAGACTGCCACATGGAGACAGAGCAGTCTCCCCAGATCCTGAAAGAGAGGGCTGCTGCCAGCAGATGGCAGCTCTGAGGCCCACCAGCACCCGTCCCAGAGAGGATGGGGATCTGTTTGCATGGCTGGCTTGAACTCCAAAAAGGACAAATAAGGAAATGGGGAACTTCTGGTGTGGTTTTAGCTTGTAATCTTTTGGGGAGCAAAAGAAGTTCTGGGTCTCATGAAAAAAAAAAGGGATCAGAGCAGAAGAGCTCTTACTGCCCTCAAAATTGGAACTCTGTCAATAAGCACCTATTTCCCTCAACACATCTTCTGATCATGTATCCAGGTGACAAGAGGCTGAACCCAGGCTGCATTGTTACATTTTTGCTCCTTGGTTTGAGAAACAATTTATCCTAGCAATTGGGTAAGTGTGCCATATGTATGTTTTGGTCCAATGCCTGTCCTCCTGGAAAACTGCAAACCAACCCTGTAGGCTGTTATCCCAGACTCATCCCTAGATCCAAAGTGGTTTATGCAGGATACTATGTCAGTAAATCTGAAAACAGTTGCACAGTTATTCTGAACTAAATAATGTAGGCAGGAAGGCAAATCCATATCCAGAGTGGATGATTATCCCGATAATGTCAAAATTTTGTCTCCTCAACAGTGAAAGAGTTTGGACATAATTAGTGGGCCTCTATGTGTCTGGCTAGATCCTTGAGAGTTGTTACCATACCCGTGTCTCAGCATTTATCTTTTTTCTATGGTGCAGGAGTGTAGGAACAGCTGGACTAATCTTAGTGAGAGAGAGTCCATGCTGCGAGGTTTGTGCTTAACCTCTATCCATGCTTCCACAGCTGCTCCATAAAATGCAACATTTAAACTCCTCCTAACACCTAAAGCAATGACAACAAGAATAAAACTGAAAGTGGTAATATGCCTTCTAAATGTTAACCTTTTAGTTTTAGCAATTAAAATATATATGAATAAAAATGACTTTACAAATAAGAGGCAATGAAATAGGATTTACTAAAGACTTACTTGACCTTTCAGTTGAAAAGATAACTTATGAAAGCAGGTGAATATTCATCTACTTTCTAAGTATTTTAAATTAAACCTGCTCTTTTTATCTTAGCCAAACTTTGCAAGAAAGACCAAAGATCTACATTCAAGAAAAGATTTAAATTCATGTATGTTTTTCAAAATTCAATTGCAAACTGAAATGAGAATTATTCTTAATAAAATAATGAATATCGGAGATTTTTAGAATGTAAAATCTAATGTTTCATCACAAATTGAGACTGTATTTATGCATATCAGATATTCTGTAATATTATAAGCACAATTTTAAAATTCTGACTATGAACCAATATTATATTTTGAAGGAATAGTTTATTGTGTAGAAATTTTTAATATTTACCACAAAATATTGGAAATTTGTTGAAGATACTATCTATGACTTTTTTAACAGATTGTCTTGAAAATGTGAGATAAAATGATGTTACAGAAATGAGGAATTATTTTCACCAATAAACAGTAAAAATGCATATTGGAATTAAATGGATGCCTGATGAAGATACAGAGAAGTGTATACTTTACTGCATTGAGAGCCTCTACTTTCTGTTCTGTTTAATTTTTAAGACAGTATTTTAAAGCTGTTTTATATCTACAAGAAAATTGAGAGACAAGTACGTACATTTCCCAAACACCCCTTATTTTCACACATGCATATCCTCCCCTACTATCAAAATTACTCACTAGAATGGCACATTTTTTACCAAGGATAAACCCACATTGACACATAATAATCAACCAAAGTCCATAGTTTGGCTTAGGATTCATTCTTGGCATGTGTTCTGAGTCTGGACAAATGAATAATTACATATACATACCCATAGATATAATATCACAAAGAGTATTTTCACTGCCCTAAAAATCCTCTGTGCCCTCTCTTTTTATATCTCCCCACCCACCACCAATGACCACTAATCTTTTCATTGCCTCTATAGTTTGTCTTTTCCAGAACTTTGTGTAGTTTGAGTTATATATTGTGTGTAGCCTTTTCAGATTGGTTTCTTTAACTTAGCAACATGCATTTAAGATTCCTCCATGTATTTTCATGGCGTGATCACAAAAGCCTCTGCTTTCATAATCTTGATCAGATTCACAACACATCATATAGCTTCACTCAAAATGGGAGGAATGTGTGCCCAGTTATAAGTTACTACAGTCAGGTTGAGTTGGCCCATCACTATATACCCAGGGATTAGCAATGCCTGATCCAGAGAAGTTTATTTCCATTTACATGTGTTGAATGAATGCATCTAAATTGAAAAATGTGATTGGCTCAGTTAACTGTGGACTGCTTATACAACTGAAATCCAGGTTGTAAACTGAACAGAGGGAGCCATACCTTTAATGAAGAAACCTTCGAGTCTATGGGAAATTTCTGCACCTTTCTTGCCCCCTGGAAGTGTTTTCATTACTTCTTCATGTGTTCAGCATACCCTAGGGCAAAGATCTAAACATATTTTGCTGAAATCATTGAAGTGGTCTTCACACAAGTGGATCTTGTATTTCTAAAATTCATAGTTCTCTGCCCCATGTTTTGCCATAGGTAGGAACGCAAGAGGACTAGACCTCACATTGTGCAATGAAAAGAGATTCTTACATCTCTCTTAGAAAATTTTAGAGAACTAATAAAATTGTAATTATATTGTCTATAGCATGCTGTACTATACGAAGTGCTTTCCCATAAAGCATCTCATTTCCTTCTAATAATCTTTTCAATTGGTCATAGAAGAGAATATTTCATGTAATTTCTAATGAAATTAAAGCTTTGGAGCTAAACTCGCATTCACAAGTTTGTATATTTGTTTATTAGTGTATTATTATTACTTTATTCAGGGCACATCCTCTATCTACTATGCAACTGAAATAAAGATGTCTTTTCTTCTTTATAAAAAATGGAGAGCAAATTTTATATGAAGCAAGGTTCCTAGGATGGGAATGGAGGGAAGAGAGCTATGACACTTTAAAAGAACATTTAATCTAAAGCAAATAGTTTCTATTTCCACCAGCAAGAGAATCTCTAAGTAAATAAAGACAACAGTTTACACAGAGGAAGAACAGAAAGTATAGATTTTGAACTTTTCCATGGACAGAAGTTTATTCTTTCACAGCGATGATAGGTTTTCTAAAAAAATCATACCTTTTGGCTAAGAAAATTCACATCTACTTTCATAAAAATTTAGCATTAAAGTTTGGCATGTCTCCCCCAAATTGAAAGCCACCTTAAAAATTGAGAGGTGAAAAGAATAGTAAGAAATACTGGAAATAAAACTACATCAGAAGTGTGACTGGTAACTGGTTTGAATACCTACTTCAACACTAGCAACTGTTCTTACATGACTTAAAGCAAATCACTTCACCTCCAGGAATGAAAGAAGTAGCCTTATTAGATGATGCTGAGCTTTCAACCAGTTCTTACATTCTGTGATTTTAACTTGCATAAATTACTGGGTCACTGAAGAAAATGTAGTTTTAATATTCTTATTTGTTTTCTATTTTCATTCTTATGTCAGTAAGTCTACGTTATATTTCTTAAGCTATTCTTACTCTAAACTTCTCTTTATATACTTATCTAAAGTCTCATTAATTAAGAGTTGGATCCTTAGCATAGATTATTTCTAGATGTCCGTACTTCCTGGTCTGTTCGGGTTTTTGTCAGTATATATGTCTAAAGTGCAATGCGGTATTCCTGATTGGCTGCTTCTATCTTAGAAGACCTGACTGTGAGCATTTTTTCCCATTTACATTTTTAGCATCACCAAATTGATAGCTTGTAATCAGCCACGTGTGAGTATGTACAGCATGAAAATTAACAAAAACTATAAAATAAGACTTTGTTTTCTCCTGTGGGGGGAAAAATTTCTTAAACGTTTACCGGCATACTAGTACTGAAAATATCACATGATGCAGACACCGGCCCTCAGTGTCCACATCATTATGTATGAAATGAGACAGTCACACGGACCACCAAGTGTGGTGGAGGAAAAGGGACAACGTGGCTTTTCTTTCAAGGGGAGCAAAAGCCCGCAGCCTCCGCCATGACAGGCCTTTATTGGGTTTCCCCCGCACATTACAGGATGGTCCTCATTTACTATGCACAGGTTCGCTTTAAGTGGTTACCTTTTACAGACAACAAAGGAGATAATGCCTCTAATCACATCACTGAAGAAAGATATTAGCAAATGAAAAGGGAAAAGTGGTTGGACTGGTTACACTTCATACTGAGGAGTTTTAGCATGGATTTTAGGAAGTTACAGTAAGCTCCTTGCTGTCCCAATTCAGGGTGAGGGAGTTTTAGCAAAAGCAAGACACAAAGCGGCCTAAGCAATTGCAGGCCTGATTCCCCACTGGAGAACGTATCCATGGTTATGGGTCCTGTGCATCTCCAAGTGGGAGATGGGCCCACACCACACAGAACAGTCTCCTACAATCACAGACAGAGATTGAGACAAAAGCTTTTTGTGTTTTCCCAAATAACAGAGTAGGATACTGCCAGTCTTGACTTCCCGTTTCCCCATGTCTGCACTCAGCTTCCCCCCAACCCACATAACCCTGCCTTTGAGCAAGAAGCCCCCTTGTTCTGGGTCACCTCCTGAAGGACTGGGGGCAGGTGTACAGCTTACCTGCTCAGGTTCAGCACTATGTGCTCCTTCTCTGAGCTTATTAATTACTGTGCAGAGTACCAGTTTAAGCACCAAAAGAGGTTATCAAAGAGGCTTCCATCTGAGATGTTGACTGTCTTTTTCTGTAAAGAAATATTTTAGGGGAAACTGCTATGGACTGGGCACTGAGTGAAGCCCAAGGAATAGTGAGCAAAGACAGACATGACCCCTGGGCTCCTGGAGCTGCATTCTAATGAGAGAGAATATTGACCAAAAATAAATAAATATATCACTCAGGTGACTATACAAATTGCACCTATAGTAAGCATTACAAATGAGAGACTCGAGATTTGAGAAAACTTCCAGCAGAGTAGCTGGATTCAGAGGGGTCACTGGAGGCTTCTCAGACAAAGGGACTCGGTGGCTCTGGAGCTGAGAACAGGAGTTTGAGAAGAAAGTGGAGCGAAGAGCCTTGTCTGCAAATGAACACTTAAACATTTTTTCTTCCATGAACATTTATGTTCATGGGATGTATTTTGGTTTGTTTTTTTACCTTTTTTTTTTATTGTGGAGGCTTCCTTTTTTTCCTTGAATTGAAAATTTTCACAGATTATGCCTATTATTCTGTGTGACATCATTTTACTGTAACAATTTCCTGTGAAAACATTGCTTTTTAACTTCTTGAAGTCTGATTTCTAAATAATAAGGTAAGTCTATATGTAGATGTGTTGATTACTTTTAAAAGTTATACAGTATGATTATTATATTACCATTGTTATGAAGAAAAGTTTGTAATTAATCTTAAATGCTTTTAAACTTAATGAATTTCAAGCCTTTATTTTAGAAAATTTTAGAAATCAAAGCACCTAGGTATGACTTCCTTTCACATAAACATTTGACTTGAAATAATTTGGAGTTGATTATATACTCCCAGATCTCCAATTGATAAGCTTGGACATCTTTACTATAATATTTTAGAAAGATAAACTGAGAATTTAAAAATGTAATAATGATATTAGATGTTTAAACTAACAAAATTTAGCTTCAGTGCACCTTCTATACCATATGATCTTTCTTAAAGAGTTTAATATCCAAAATTTATTTATTTTAATTTATTGTTTATTTATTGTTATTGCATTTTCCCATCACTTACACACTTATGCTTCCCGACTCAATCAGACACTCGGGGTTCTGCCTGACGGGACGCACGCTGCGCTGGAGGAGACGGTGCACAACCTGCACTGAGGCCACACCCACTCGCCAACTTCTCTCCAGCACCTTTGTCATTATTTTGCTCTGACCGCTTCATCTGACTAGCTACACTCTAAAGCTATACCTAACACAATGATTCTAGAGGCGACAGGGTTGTACGTGAATCTTCTTAACAGCTTTATTTCATTAAAAACTGGAAACTGCACATGTCCATCCACAGATGAATAAACAAACTGTGGCCTATCCCACAATGGCAAACTACTCAGGAAAATAAAATAAAACAAACTATTGCTACAAAACTTAAAATGATTATGCTGAATAAAAAACAAGCAAAACTACATATGATATGGCACAATTTACATGGCACTACAAAATGCAAATGAATGTATTACTTGCAGAACCCAGAGCAGTGATTGAGTGAGGAGCGACAAGGGGCAGGAGAAAGCTTTGGGAGTAATGACTTTGTTCATTATCTTTATTTAGTGCTGGTTTCATGGGTGTACTCAAATGTCAAACTTATCCAAGTGTACATCATAAATACATATAGCTCACTGTATGTCAAGTATACCTAACTAAGGCTATAAAAAAAAAACGTGGTAGAATACAATGATACAAAATTAGTCCCAAATATATTCATGTTATTAACAGTTAAGCTTATATATAAGGTTCACCCCTTTGGTAGAAAATTCAGGGCAGATTTTTTTTTTACTTTATTTTTATTGTTGACAGTATCACAAATGTCTAAATTTTAATTTTTGCTGTCATTTTTAATATATACTTCGTATATGTTCAAGGTTTTAAATATATTACTGAATCTAACTCCTATATACAAACCAAAGGCCACATATTACATGTGAATTTCATTTTAATATTCAACCTTATTTTTATTGCATTGAGGTACATAATTCAAATTACTTTAATTGGTGCTGCTGTGTAAGGATTTCAATACTATCCCGTCCCATTCGGGGAGTCATCAGGCTGTTAGGGAGCAGGTTAGTATTATCCTTAATTTAGCATTTGCCACAGGCTTACATCTTGTTCCTCAAATTTATTCATTTTTATTCTGTGAATAAATCCTCAATTTTTCTCAGTCCCAGTAACTAGTGTCCTATTTTTGTGTTTCATAATAAAAGTTCAGCCTTCTTTTAATGCCAAAGTCACATCTTCAAAATCAGACCATCTGATACTTTTAAGAAGCTAGCTTTCTTTTTCTGAACAAACTCATCCTAATCAACTACCTTCCCCTCAATTTAACTGAAAAACTATATAAATTGAAGGTATACAACATGATAAATTGACATGTGCATATATTGTGAAATGGTTGTAACAATAAAGTTAGCTAACATGTCATTACCTCACACAGTTACCTTTTGTGCATGTGTGCGTGTTGAGAACATTTAAGATCTACTCTAAATAAATTTCAAGGATGCTACACAGCATTGTTAAATAGACTCACCCTGCAGTAAGTTACAGCCTCAAGAGCTTACTCAACTTGTATGTAAAAGTCGATATCCTTTGGCCAACCTCTCCCTATTTCCCCAACCCTGGCAACCACCATCCCACTCTCTGTTTTCATAAGTTTAACCTTTTTAGCTTTCATGTATAAGTGAGACCACACAATATTTGTCTTTCTCTGTCTGACTTACTTTACTTAGCATAACTCCTTCAACAATCATCCATGTTGTTGAAAATGACAACATTTCCTTCCTTTCTACAGCTGAATAAAATACACTTGCTTTGTTCTTTAATCTGTTGGTTGAAACTTTGGCTATGTCCAGGTGTTGGCTATTGTTTAATAATGCTGCAATAAACATGGGGGTGCAGGTATCTCTTCAAAATACTGAGTTTATTTCCTTCAGAAGTGAGATTCCTGGATCATTCACTAACTAGCCACCTTCAAGTTTGCTGCCTCCTGGTGGATCTGGAGTCCCACATTTCTTGTCCCCTCAGTAGGGAGGGTCACTGCCTAGGTTTCAGAAGAACAATCAGTGGTTCTTCTGAAGAACTTATTGGTCTCAGGGTCTGGTCTGCTACACTGCTGACTCAGCCTCAATTTTGACAATACAATAAATATGAATAATATAATTTTATTTGCAAAGCAGAATTTTCTGATGATATTCTACACCACTGTGTGCGAAAGACATGTCTTTTGCCAGTAATTGACTCAATCCAAGAACAATTAACATGAAAATATCTCTCCTCTGGGTATTGATTAATTACCATATTTTCAGGGGATCCCAGAGAGTACCAGTGAGCATTAAATAGAACAATGTTAAATGCAGTGATGTTCTCTTTTTTCCTTTTTTTAATTGTCTATTTTCCATTACCATTTCTTCCCCTTATATCCCGCTCCCCCTGCCATCACCACACTTTTGTCCATGTCCATGAGTCCTTTTTCCTTTTTGCTCGATCTCTCCACACCCTCCCCTCCCCTCAGAGCTGTCAACCTTCTCCTAGCCTATGAGTCTGTCTCTATTTTTGCATGTTAGTTCAGTTTGTTCATTAGATTTCACCTATCAGTGAAATCACATGGCATTTCTGTTTCTCTGACTGGCTTTTTTTCACACAGCATAATGTTTTCCAGGTTCATTTTTGCTATCACAATGGGCAACATTTTCTTTTCTATAGCCAGGTAGCATTCTGTTGTGTAAATGTCCCATAGTTGTTTTATCCATGCATCTACTGATGGAAACTTGGGCTGCTTCCATATCTTGGCAATTGTAAATCATTCTGCAAAGAACATAGGATGGCTTATGTTCTTTCAAATTAGTGTTTCAACTTTTATCAGATATATTCCCAGAAGTGGGATTGCTGGGTCAAAGGCAAACCATTTTTATGTAATTTCTTGAAGTATATTCATACTGCTTTCCACAGTGGCTGCATCCCCACGCACAGTAGAAAAATGTTCCCATTTCTTCACATCCTCACCACCACTTGTTTGTTGATTTATTGATGATGACCATTCTGACAGGTGCGAGATGGTATCTCATTGTGGTTTTAATATGCTTTTCTCTGATAATTATTGACATGGAGCCTCTTTTCATGTCTATTGGCCATCTGTATATCCTCTTTGGAGAAGTGTCCATTCAGGTCCTTTGCCCATTTTTAATTGGATTGTTTGTTTTTTTGATGTTGAATTGTGTGAGTTCTTTATAAATTTTGGATATTAACCTCACATCAGATGTACTGGTGAATATATTCTTCCATTCCATGATTTGTCTCTTTATGTTGCCATTGGTTTCCTTTGCTGTGCAAAACCTTTTAGTTTGATGTAGTCATCTTTGTTTATTTTTCCTTGTGTTTCCTTGCCTGAGGTGATATATGAGATAAAACACTGCTATAAGCAATGTCTGAGATATTGCTGTTATGTTTTCTTATACAATCCTTATGGTTTCAGGTCTAACTTTTAAGTCTTTTTTTATATTCCAACAAAACTTTATTTAAGGAGACTGAAATTTGAATTTCATATACTTTTCACAAGTCAGACAATATGAATATTAATCTTTTTATTTCCCCCCTAACCATTTAAACATGTATAAATCATTCTTACTTCATGAACCATACAGAACAGGGAGCTGACAAATTTGCTCACCCCTGGTTTATTTTATTGCCTTAGTCTCCTGCTCCATCCATCTTATTACTCAATAATGCAGACAACAATTTAAAAATGTGGAAAAGAAAGAAAAAAGATGGACTTGCATTCAGACTTGAAAAGTGGGCAAGCAATAGAAAGGGAAGCAGCAAGCGTGAGGAAGGCTGACATCTATTTAAAATTATGCATAGTTTGGTGCAGGTATGGATAAAGATGAGGCTAAAACTAGTAGGTGGCACATACGGGTCTCTGTCATAATAAAAATTTGGGATATTATACTAAAGGCAGTAAGCCACTGAAAAGTTCTTAATTGGGAATAACATGATCAGTCCTATAAAAACCTAACTTATAAGTCTTTAATACATTTTGAATTTATTCTTATGTGTGGTGTAAGAAGGTGGTCTAGTTTCATTTTTCTGCACATCTGTCAAGTTTTCCCAACACCATTTATTGAATAAACTATCTTTAGATGATTGCATGTTCTTGCTTCCTCTGTCGAATATTAATTGACTATAAAGGTGTGAGTTTATCTCTGGGCTCCTTATTCTGTTCCATCGATCTGTGTGGCTATTTGCTTGTTTATTTGTTTTTAAAGATTTTATTTATTTTATTTTTAGACAGAGGGGAAGGGAGGGAGAACAAGAGGGAAACGACAATGTGTGGTTGCCTCTTGTGCGCCCCCTACTGGGAACCTGGTCCTCAACCCAGGTATGTACTGGGAATTGAACCCTTTGGTTCACAGGCTGGTGCTCAATCCACTGAGCCACATCAGCTAGGGCTGTGCATCTCTTTTAAAGCCAGTATCATGCTGTTTTCATTACTATGGCCTTTTTGTATAGGTTGATATTCAGTAGCATGGTTACTCCAACTTCATTTTTCTTTCTCAGGGTCAGAGTTGCTATGTGAGGCCTTTGGTGGTTCCACCAAAATTTTTGAAATATTTGTTCTATATTTGAGAAATACATCACTGGAATCTTAATAGAAATTGTGTTGAGTCTACAAATGGCTTTAGGTATATGGACATATTAGTGATGTTAATTCTTTCTATCCACGAACACGGTATGTACTTTCTGCTTATATGTATCTTCTTCAGTTTATTCCTTCCATGTCTTATAATTTTCTCTTTTTTTCCTTTTTGTTACTGATATCATATATTCCAGTTAGCAGGATTGAAAATGGACTGCCCCCTTTGAGCCATACTCCCAGCTTGCAAAAATTATAGGGAAATTATCCTGAACTAAAACTTTTGACTTAGTAAGTATTCAGATCCCGAGCTTGATGGTCTCTCAAAATGCTCCATTCCCTTCATTCACTCTTTCAGTTTCTCAAGGTCTTCTAGTCTTTGATCAGCCACCATGCACGGCCATCGCTCTCAGTGAAGCTAATATGCCATTTGACTTTCTGGTTCACAGACTGGCCAAGTGCAATTCAAGGTTGCCCTTAGAATACTGACAAGCGATGGAATTTCTTGTCTCAGAGCCATCAAGTCATTGCTTTGCTTTGGAGTGCCAATCCAAACCTCAGTTCTCTGAATTTGAACTCTGTAATACTTAAATGGTGACATTTCAGAAAACACCACTAATCTAACACTGGAAAAATAAATCTTAAACAACTGACCCAGAAATGAACACAAAGCATACAGTTTTTAGAATCAAACCAAAACTCTGGAAATTTAGGCTCAGGTCTTACTGATCTGACATAGAATTTGAGTGCTCGAAGAGTTTCTCTATCTGCACCTAAGTCAGTGGCTCTGAATTCTGCCTGCATACAAGGATTACACAGACAGTATCTTTAAAAGACTGATGGCTGGGCTCTGCCCTAACAAACTGAAATTGAGTTATTAGGAATGATACATAGTGTTCGTAGTTTATAAAATCTCCTCATTCCATCTGAACTGAGAATGACAAGTCACCTACTAACATACTGAGGTATAAAGAAATTCAAAAAATGAAAGGAAGAATACTCAAATGTCACTATTCAAGCATGAATACATTGTTTCTTCACTAATGCTTTCTTCCTAAATTCCCACCCACTCTTCCACATGGTAAGGTAGGTTAGACACCTAAGGAACTTCCTTCTTTACTAGAATGGCTAGCAACTTGTTTCCTTTGCCCTGATTTTATTTCTTGCCTCTCTTCATTATCCAAAGCCAAAGAAAGTACCTTGATTCTCAAGTCATCTTTATTCCCAAACCTTATTGGTAAAATTGCAAATCTATAAAAAGGAAGAAAATTAGAGAGCAAGCAAGCGAGATCGAGAGCGAAAGTGAGACAGAGAGAGAATCAAACAGAGACAGGAGGACATACACATACCTCGGTTCTTTTCATCAAAAGCCTGGTCATCTAACACATGTTTTTCATCTGTTACAAATCAATTCACTTTAGGAGATTTGACTGAAATGTGAGTAGGTGGCCAAAAAATACTATCCAAATGTGAATCCATTAACCCTTTCCGAACAATTTAATTTTTAAATTGATATTTATAGGGTCAAAATGGTATTTCATAATCCACAAGATTTAACTCATTAATCTCTATGTGGCTTCTCACAGATCTGTAATAACAAACATACTTATTATCAAGTTTCAAAGCTCTTTTGTTTTCTCTCTGGTGCTATATGACTGTAATTCTTTACTGGGAACGTGAAAGCCATTCAATATGAGTTGTTTTGTTTGTTTGTTTTTTTCTCTCTTTTTGACTTCTTGCTTCTACCCTTGACTGTCCATTTAGTCTCTTTTTTACATTTTGTTTTCTTTTTTCCCAATGTTTGATTCTAGTTCTTCCCTCATCTGCTACAAACCAAACAATCTCTTCTTTCAATTTTCACTTTTCTCTCAACTGCTTTAAGTTTTAGCTATGAAGGCACTGAAATCCTCTGACTTAACTTGAACTTATTAGAGCAACATGAGTGAACTTAACTTACTAACACTAGGATGCTGTTAGTAAGGGGGATAGCGCCAGTTACTGAAACTGATGGAAGGTTTACCGTATGTTTAGCACTGTTCAAACATTTCTGACAAATTAAGTTACTGAAGTCAAGCTTCCTTGCACACAGGCACCAGTAGCTCCACGTTGTAGATAAGAAAACTGAGGGACAGAAGAGTGAATAGTTTGGCCGTATTTCCACAGCTAACAAGCAGAAGGTTTGAAATGAGCACAGACCATCTGCCCCAGAAGGTGAGTGCACTGCCACTGCCCATGCCCCTGTGGTCCCCAGGCCTCACTTCTGCAGTCTCTCTGTGGGATTACAGTGGCTGATCATGGGTGCAGTAAAATCGGTATGGATTCTTCCCTTAAAAATATTCACTCACACATAGTATCCTGGGTGAATTCCTGATATGTTAACACACCTGGGTGGCTTATCACTATGTGAAAAGTATTAAGAAAGTCACTAATTTTATTTATCTTAACAGAGCTTCTATGATGTCCAACACACCTTCCATTCCAAAGGACAACCATCAAAGCGATCATCCATTAAAAACAGCAGATAGGAGATGAAGCATACCTCCGAGGCATTTCACAAGCACCCAGGGTTACATAAGTTACAATTAAAAAAAGACGTTTTGAGTCTTTTAGGTCATTCTACTGACTCTAATATTCATCCAATCTTATGTAATATAATCAAATTAAATAGCTTTAGTGAAGTCTTATTAAATAAATTATTCTGTATAATGACACATGTCTAATTGCTATTACCTCTAGAAAATATTTTCTGTGTCCTAAGTACATCAAATAGATATCAAGAACTTGCATCTTAGCTTCAAATTAGTGTTAAAGGGGGGAATTAAAAATAAATTTGCATTTGCCTTATTGAAAATGAAATGGTAATTAATAAATTACTTCCTTGTTTTTTCAGCCTTTTCAGGACTGAAAACTTCCCCTGCTGACGAGAGTGCTGGTAGCTGACTCTCTGACAAGTACTGCCCTGAAGATTATTTACTAAATGTTAGATACGGTTCCACAAAGGCTGGCTCCTTCACCTCGATCCAGGACAACTCTAAGTGTTGTCTTAGCACCAGGGTTCCTCATCAGATTGGTTGAAGCCTTTATTACAATTGATTTCCAGCTCAAGTTTTGCCTCAGTCCACTCAGCTTCCCAAAGATGATGATCTGAGAGCAATCCCTAATCAATTTTCTGAGTGTAAACCTTTTACTCAGAGTCTGTTACCCAGGGAACCAGATCACCACCCTGCCTGGAGTGGAAACCTCATCAGATGGACTAACTCATCTCACCCTCTTCCAGTTTGGGGATTGAATATTGTAGCTTTACTTGTATTTTTAGTTTTTAATCAAAAACTAAAACTATATTTAGTTTTAAATCAAAATTGAATTTAAACTATATAGAGCCACTAATATAGAAAGATCATTTCAGTAGAAACTTGGTTTATCTTACTTCTATTCCTATTCAAGTGGAAGCCCTAAAATCCATTTAGCTGGTCTATTTTAATGAGCTCTGAATTGGTCTTTCTGCCTCAATTATTTTCACTCACCCATCAACCTAATGTGGTACTGAGATAGTGATATTTTTTAATTCACACCACAAGTATAGTCATCTCAAAATCTTGCAGTGGTCCCAAATTCTTTCAGGAATAAAAAAATAAACTCTATTATTTAACAGTCTAGTCCCAATCAAACTTTTCTAGCTTCATATACATTTTAGCCTATTTTTTTGTTTCATACCAATGATCTTCCTTGACTCCATGCCTAATTATGTACTTTTTGTTTTTTTTATGATGTTTTTTCCTCCATCCCCAGAGGTGTAAGCAAATTGGTAGGATACAGATCAAACAGCACTGATTATTACTTTTTTTTTTTTTTTTTTGGCAGGCTTACTGTAATTCCCTCACCAGAGGGGACTTTTGCTCTGGTACCATTTCAAGTACCATATTTATATTTTCACCTTTCTTTTCAGCCATAACATTCTGCCTCACATCAAGACAATAAGTGTAGTGCCCACTTATCTTTTTACTTGTATTTTCCAGAGTACCTTCTCATAAAAAGTGTTCAAAAACATTTTAAATAAATGGTAGAAAATGAGAAGAGAAAAGACAACAGGACTTACCTGACATAAAATTTTTTCTGTCAATGAAACTCCCTTGAAAAATTTAAAATTGTTTCATTAAGTTAACACTGACTGTTTAACAAAAAACTGCTTTTCATTTGCTGACTAAATTCCATATACTAAGTGTAATCCATTAATAATACATTTTCCTTCAATACACTGAATTAATCATCTATGAGAGAATAGTCCTAGCAATTCTACTGCCATTACTTTATACCATAACTCAGATGCAAGTTTGAGGTATCCTTTTTTTGATAATAAAACATATCATTTACTGAGCCAGATTATAAAGCATCCAATTGTTTGACTGAGTACTGTAAAAAACTCAAGGAGATTTACATTTATTAATTTGCATATTTCATTATTCTAAAAAAATTAAAAGATGTTTTCTCAGTTGCTGTTTCTGTAAACCCACAGAAACAAGGGAAAAGGGGTGAACTTCAGCATTTTTTGTTTTAGCTGTCAGTTTTTGTCATTTCAAATTATTATTATTATCTGCTAAGGGAATCTATGAATGCTCTCCTTATATCATCTTGGATTATTTATCCATGATGAGGTATCTGGAAGATAGAATGTAGAATGTCTAAATTTCAAAAGACTAACAATAAATAAATATTATCTTACAGATCCCTTATGGTTTGCATTTAATTTATGGACAAGAATAATTTTTTATGACCTAAGCATGACCCTAAGAATTTTGCATGATTATCTTACTTAAGTTTTACAATCACCTTATCAAATAAGCATATGAGGAAGGACTCCCTCTAAGCCCAAATTATGTTCTAGAGGGCGGGCCACTTGTAGTACAGGTTTCCCAAGCTCCGTGTGTGTTCTGGGACCCACCTTTATCAGTGGACTAGTTGGCATTGTTGTGAGAGACTGCATTTGGCTTCACTGTTTTTTAAGATTCTTTCAACACATTTGCCCATTTCAGGATGGGTGATTTATGAGTGCACCTGCCCACACTGCTCTGAGCGTTCAGCAATTGTGGGCTGTAAAGGGCATGACTCCCATGCCCCACCCTCCTTATTCATCCAGTCTCAACCAGAGTGACTTTTTTTGTTTCCCCAGATGAAAAAAGTCCTCAAAAGGACACATTTTGCAGAAGTGGAAGAGGTGAAACAAAAAAATGGCAGGAGCTCTGAAAGGCATCAAAGTCGATGAGTTCAAAAACTGCTTTGAGCAGTGGGGAAAAAAGTCTTGATAGCTGTATTGCATCAAGTGGAGAGTACTTTGAAGGAGAGTTAAGTTTAAACATGTTTAAAAAGACACAATTTTTATAAATAAATTCCATTTGTGGGGCTCCCCCCTTGTATAAGCCCAGGTTAATACCACTAGCATGGAGCACAGATCAGCATTATCCTCAGTAAATTTATTCCACGGCACACATACTCAACCTTTATGCAGTACTGTTGGGGAGAGCTGAAATATTTCAGGAAAATGTGATTTGCACCCATGGTTTAAGAATTATGGATAATTTAAACAACCATTTTGCTATAATTTAATCATACTATTACTCTGATGGGTCTTTAAATTATGAACATTCTGTGAAGGAGCATATTTGTTTATCTCATTAATAATAAATTTGTTGACACTTAAAAGTAGAATTTATTCATTTTACACTATATAAGAAAATCAATGATACATTTTTTTGAACAAGAAAACATTTTGAGTAGGAAGCAAATCATTGCCGATGTTTGATCTTGCTCACCTGTATCATTAACACTGGAAAGGAAATATCTGTGCGCTCTTTTATAAGAATGGACTGCACAGGAGGGAAAGGGTTAATTAAATGCTTATACTCTCCATGTTCAGAGTGGTGCTGTAGGGCACGTTACTGTTCATTACATTGACTTATATGAAGTGTCCAGAACAAAAGTTAAACTGAGGCCATAGTAAGGTGAGGTTTAAAGGTCAACCGCCATGGCTCTCCAGCCTGCATTCTAGAAAGACCTCCCATGCCGGGGGATGGAGATCTCTTGAGGTTTTCATCTAGCCCATCTCTCGCTTGGACTATTTTAATAGTCTCCAAATCCTTCTTCTCCATTTTACCCTTTCCCTACAGTCAATTCTAAAGTGTAAGAATTCATTTTAGAATTGTAAAAAATTACAAGTCCTGTAATTCTATCCTTTGCTCAAAATCCTCTATTGTCACTTTTGCTTGCAGTTTTACAAGAGTAATTAATCTTGGACTAAACTTTCTACTAAAAACAAAGCATCCTCAAGAAAAAGTACATGTTTTGTGGTGAGTCATCCACCTGCCATATTTTTTTAACTTAAGGTTATGTGCTACTTTTCTTCATGAGGCATAAAACCAATCAGGAAGCAACACCCAACACCCAAAGCTGCATGCGCCTCATGGCGGAAGGGATAAACACTGGAGTTCAGAGCTCTGGAGGAAGTTGACAATAATGGATCAAAATCTCGGCCAATGGAAAGTGAATAAAAATGTATCCAACATTCCCTGTGCAGTTTTCCATTTCTGATTCCGAAGCTGTGCATGCAGGCAGTAGAACACTTTTCTGTTTGTTAAAGAAACAGATTCTGTTAAAAAAAATTAAAAAAAAAAAACCTCTCAGGTAGAATCTAGGCTTTGATGGCCTCCCCACGCCCCCATGGAAGTGATTTCACTGTGTTGCCCTCTTCCGTGGTCCCAAGTTGTTACTGAGAAGTAGCTCAACAGCTAGAGATAGTCTCTGCAACTGTTACAATGATGTTGCTATAAGGACCATGGATTCCAGACTATGAAACAGAGATTATTGCATTTTTTTTCCAAGCTCAATGCATAACGACATTGCTCCCAATTGATTACTGATGACATAAGCAAGAATGCCCTTCATATCATGTTCATGCAGTTAAAGAAACATCCCATCAGTTGGATTTTTACAGTAGATAAGGCCAATCATTTGTCCATCCAAAAATGCATCTTGGGAAACTTATCTATGTCAGAGACAGATTTGAACATATTCTAAAAGAAGGGGACTAGAGATCAAAATGGTGGTAATCCATACATTAATGTTTCTGAAATAGCAGTAGACCGTGGGAGGGAAAATGAAACATCTTCAGGGTCAGGAGGTACAGAGGAGATAGATGGGAATATAGAGAAAATCAGGGTTGGGGGGAGAAGAGGTGAAGGGCCACACATTTTGTAATAAATAGGAAGTGAAGCTTTTTGCTAAAGTAGGAGTAGTTTATAAGATGGAGATTGAGCAGCCTAGTAGAGATTTGGGACAGATACTACAGTAAACAAGAGGATATTAGTTATAGATAAATGAAAGGAATAATAAATAATGAAGTAGCAGTTGAAGCTAAATGACCACACCTGCTAAAACTAAAGAATAGCAATGAACCAGGAAAATCAAGAGGAAGAACTTGGGAACACCAATGCAACGTCAGCCTAAGACTGAGTGGTCAGAGGAGAGGAAACTTCAGTGTCTGGACAGAGCATTAGACATATGTATTTACACAGCATGAAAGAAATAGAAGCATGTATCTAGCTGGTCTTTGAAGGATTTTAAAATCCGGTTAAGGACATGGGACTTACACACACTGTATTAAAAGAAGAGTTCAAGTAAAAATATGTGAATAAGTTTTCATGTTTTAAATCTCAAACAGAATACTTTGGGAAATAATTAAGATAGATGATAAGCTTGACTAGAAGTGTCTTAAAGAAGGTGAATTTTAAGGAGAAATTTGGGAAAGAGCAGAGAGGCAGGCAAGGAAAAATCCCAGGCTGGCACAGAGGTATAGGGGGACCTCTGAGATCAGAAGGGATTGTCTGAGCTGGGAGAATATTGTGTCAGGCTTTTCTGGGGACCCCCATTTGCTAAGCTCTGCCAGGCATACGACAAGCCAGGGTCAAGGAGAAAGAGGAAGAGAAAGGGAAGGTAAACATCTTGCTTAACTCCCTTGGGGCATTACAGTTAGCACCCTCATCTTCCAGAATGGAAAAGATTTATCTGTGTGGAAAATAAGTGCCTCTTCTACCTATACAAAATCATTTGCCTTGGCTGAAATTGGCTGTCGGTTTAGTGCAGCTGTGGAAAGTAAATGGAGCTGGAACCAAACAACAACCTCCTTCTCTGCCCCAGGACTGCCACAACCATCCCTGCCCCCAAAACGTCAAAATCTTGTTAATATTGAGAAAGTCCTACAAGCACTGTCCTGTCAGAAATCAGAGAACAGCACGGAAGGACGTTGGTGTTGAGAAGAACGCGATGACCATGCCTTCTAGTGCTTTGACAAAACCTCAGATGCGTGGCCTCCTGGCCAAGGGCCTGCAGTTTGATCTTATGGGAGCCGTCCTTGTGTCCCTGGGAATTGCGGCTTCCTGTAAATCTGGTGTGGCTGAGAAAACAAAGAAGGCATATGCAGATTTCTACAGAAAGTACGATTCCAGGAAAGATTTTGAGGAGATGAGGAAGGCTGGCATCTTTCAGAGTGCAAAGTGATCTTGGAATGTAAAGAATTTCTCTGCCCTGAATTCTGTGGAAAGCTGTCACTGACCTGTGTTCCTGGACTATGAAACGTGAATATTTGAGCTAAGAAAGAGTTTCTCTTGTACTTCTTAATAGTTAAAAAAAAAAAAAAAAAAAAAAAAGAAATCAGAAAACAGCATTCATTCACCCTTTAGGAAAGGCAATTTTAAATTCATTTCAGTCATTGCCTGTAATTGAGTTTCACCGAAGAAAAAAATCCTTTAGTTGATCTATAGTTTTTTCCTTTTCATTTAATACGGTTGCTCAGGAAGTAAACCAGTCCATTTGAATTGCTGGAATAAGAGTAAAGCTGGAAAAAAAAAGAAGCATAAACAAGCAAGAAAGTGTCAAAGCCATCTGTTTGGGGACTATCAGAACTGATGCAGGTAAATAATTAAAGCAGTTTAAGCGGCCTTTTTATCCACAAAAAAAAGAAAATTTCAGAACCACATGGTATAAACGTATCACATATGGACATTAATTAAAACACTGTCAGAGGAAACTTGTCATCTCCTACTTCAGTAAGTGAACTAGAAAATAGGAGAACATTGCTACAGAAATGGGCAAAATAGTTTGCTTTGAAATTTGTCATTATTTAAGAGAAACACATTTCAGGAACCTGAGTTGCTTATCCTGGCAATGTTACTATTGCTTGTTCAGAAGTAAATTCCAGTTTGGACTAAACTGACCCAGAATACTCCTAAATTATAGAGGAATTTGTGATCTATAGTTCATGTCATCAAATTATTGCATTAACTTAAAACAAAAGAACTTGAAAACAAAAGCCAAAAAATATCATTCTGGAAGTGTATGAAAAGAAGCTGAAGGGGCTCTGAACTGAGATTCCGGATCCCTGCACTCACTTAGTGTTCTGGCTCCTTGGTCACTCAGCACTTGCCGCTGTCGCCACCCCACCCGTGACCCTCAACGCATTATTGAAATTGTGCATTCCATTCCTTTTCATGTTCTACTTGAGATTTTGGTACACATGGTTAAATTTATTTAATTGAACTGAGTTTAGCAAGGTGCAAATTCCTCATTACTCAGCATCTCCGCATCCACAAACCACCCCCCAATATACACACATACTCTTACTTCCTACTTCATTTTATTAAAATTAGATGTCTCTCGTGGATTCTTAAAGACAAACCTGTGACTAACTATTCTCACCTAGGCAGCCTGTAATTAGAGTCAAACTGAGAAAGAACAGTATTTAACCACCAACTAGGTGCTTTATATATATGATCACGTGTTATCCTATGAATAACCCTGTGAGTTATGGAACACTATTATCCTAACTTAACAGGTAAGAACAATGGGGATTAAGAGAATACCTGACTTGCCAGAAATCACACAGTTAGAAAGTGATGCAGCTGGCACTAACACCCTATGTGTCTTTCTCAGATGCCTAGATAGGTAAGCATTGTTCTATCATGTCTCATTTGAAAAGAAATGACCAGATACAAACAGGAGGGTCCTTGTTTGTGAAAAGAGTTTAACTTGAGATCAACAGCCTTCATCCAGAACCTGGAGATATATTTGCTGTTGAAAATGAATCTTTTGGTCCTAAAATGGTTTGGGAATATTTCTTATGGAAAGATTTGTAAAATAAATGAAAAGAAGAATGTATAACTAATGAAAGCATTTGGGAAGGGAATTCCATTGCCAAGTTAATCGGTTGATATGTTAAAAGTTACTGACAGTAAAAATTACAATATTTCTTTTTAATACAATATAACAGATATTCAAAAGTGATATAAAAGCAATCTTAGCTCATATAGACTCATAAAAATGGGATGATGGGAAATCATCATACACATATACAGACTCACGCCTGTCACATTACAAGAATCTCCATAAAAAAATGTTTTTACACTCTCATGTAGTAAGCTATTTCATTTAGGATGATTCTATTTTTTTTCCAAATATAAATTACATAGATCAATAAAGTTCTTTTAATGTTGCTTAGTCTAATTGGAGCATTATTTAGCACTGTGTGAGTTTTTAAAAATTTATTAGGTGAAAGTATATGCAATTCCTTTCTTCCCTCCTTAAATCTACAATCTGTAATGATCTCCCCTAAGTGGACACAGAGTGAATAATGTCACAGGACAAGACACTTAGATGTCATTATATAAGATGCCATGATTTTATGTGGAGCCTGAAAGAGTGACCACCTACATACCCCAGTATAGGTGTGAAGATTCGGAGATGACCTTTGGGTCCAGGGGTCCAGCACTGATTGGATCAGGGTGTTAGGTATAAGCCTTAACTTGCTTTAAATTCCTTGTACTGCTCTGATCATTCAGAAAATATTTATTAATTTAATGAATAAAGCAATATATTCTGTAGGAGAGCTGATCATTTTGCAAACAGCAATAGCTTCCCCCTTCCACCTTAAGGATAACAAGTTAGCATCAGGGGATTTTCTCCCTATTAAAGAAAAAGCCTAATCAAACATGGCAGGGATGCATCCCAGCTTTTGGATGCAGGGGAATATTGCTAGAAGCTTCTGATTGTAGAAGGGACTAGAAAACATACTCAATTGCCTGTTAACCTCTTATCCAGATGAATCTTTATTGTCAGTGAATACATCTGGCTCTTTCTACAGGCCACTGTAGTTGAGTTAATCACAGTCAGAGCATACTCTGGATCAGATATACAAGCAAAGCCATCAAGCAGAGAAGGCAATAGGCAGTCACAAGTCAGGCAAACTGGAAATGGGTGAAGGAAAACAAGCAAAAACTAAGTGGTCAGCCACAAAGATAATGGCAATCATAATCAGAGTGAAAACCAAGACTAGGAGGTTAGATGTAGGTTTTCATGATCTAAGTTATTAAACATCAAGATAAGTAATGCATCACAACTCGGACTGCTAGGTAAAACACACAAAATAAGGACAGAAAGGCCAGTTAGTTACTAGCTGGAGGAGCAGACCTTGCTGCTTGTGTACCTGGCAGCTGCTGGTGATGCCGCCTTCTCCTGCTCTGCGTGACTCAACTCAGTTTAATGACAGAGTGTTCAGCTTCCTTCCTGCACAAACGTTCACACTGATTTTCAAGTTGTCACTTTTAACATTATACTATTTATTAGCTTCATCCTTTCATTTTTTTTTTTTTGGTTTCAGAATCACTCTCATAGACAAGATAGGTTTTCACAAAGGAAAGATTAAAAAAATAAGTGGCTCACTGTACTTTTAGTTGAAAATCTCCTTTGAGTAGCTCTCCTGATCCCCATGAAAGCAGCTGTCACTTAAACCAGTGAGTTTCTCTCAGTCTGTCACATTTTAACTTGGACATGACTATCTTGCTCTTGAGCTCTTCTCTCTTGCTTTTGGAACTGAATATAGACACTTAAATAAATGGATGTGTCATTTCTGTATTT
Source organism: Anoura caudifer (assembly GCA_004027475.1). Taxonomy (NCBI): domain Eukaryota; kingdom Metazoa; phylum Chordata; class Mammalia; order Chiroptera; family Phyllostomidae; genus Anoura; species Anoura caudifer. The sequence continues at coordinate 12,836 of PVKU01009994.1, read as the reverse complement.
TACTTTTCATGACCACTGATATGATAGATAAAATGACATCCTTCTTTTCACTTTCTACGTTTTGCTGATAAAGAAAGCAGAGAGGTAATGCAGTCTTTAAGTGGAATCCCATGTCTCATGAGTATTGGGGGCTTAAAATCGCTGATATTGGCAAGGACTGCAGAAGAAAGAGCACTGATGGTGGGTCTAAAATAAAATTGTGATTTTATCAGAGAGGTACTCTGCCTGCCTTGCTTCCTTTATCTGACATCCAGACAAACTGGAACCAGCTTATACCAGGAAAAACTGCACTGTAGCCCTGGATGCCATCTATCCTTATAAGCTGAAAAGTGGTCATGATCCCTAACTAGCCACATTTTTTTTCTTTTCAGGATAAATTACGCCACTCTTCATGTATCTTCTAGAAAATTAACACCCTAAATAATGCTTGAGTGATCATCCCACTTTTGCCCAGTAATGATTAAGAACCACAATTTTCCATCCACTTGAAGGTTATATAAAGGTCAAGAAAATAAAATAGCTTCTCTTTGTTGAGACTTCCATGACACAAAGGACCTAAGAAATAGATGTCACATTTTCTATATATTTTTAAGGTAATACTTTATTTTTCAAAAGTACCCTAGTATGAATAAAAAATTTAATGTACTGAGTCCTTATTAGTTACACTGCCAATGGTGATAAAACTAATAGTTTATATTTTTATATTTCTGAGTTTGTAGTAATTTCCCCATGCTGTATGTAAATCTCCCAAAAACTTTATAAAATAGGCTGTATATTTATGGAAGAAAAATTCATAAAACTTATTAAATGCTTACTTTATGTTGACATATATTAGACACTTGCAAATACATTACCTTTAATTTTTTAAACATTAAAACACAGCCAATTTGTAGATTTAAAAAATGGGACTCAAAGAGAGTAAGTACTTTTTATCTTGAACAAATGGAGGGTAAGTAAAATTCATTCATTCATATATTCAAGTCTGTACTCACTTTTACACTAGTATCTGCTTGTGTTATCTTATTATCTCAAACTTTACATGTCCAAAATTAAATTTATTGTCGTTATCAACTCTACTCTTCTTCATTTTCCCTTTCTTAAAATGGCAACACCATCCTTCCAATTGCTCAAGCCAAAAATGTTAGAATCATTAATATTTTCTTTTATTTTTCCTCATTACTCATCAAGTTCATCAGCAAATACTATTAGTTTTACCTTATTTATCCTAAATCAAATCATATCTCATCACTTCAAATTTGATCAACATCATTCATCAGGATCATTTTATTTTTTTTAATATTTTATTGTTTATGTTATTACACTTACCCCAACTTTTCCCCTTTTGACTCATCCACTTAGTATGCTCCACAGTCAGTCCTGACACTGTTGTCCATGCCCATGGATCCTTCATATATGTTCTTTGACTAATACCCTCACCTTCTTTCCATCAGCCCCTGCCTACCCCTCCCCTCTTACAGCTGTCAGTCTGTTCCATGATTCTATGCCTCTGGTCGTATTTTGCTCATTAGTTTACTTTCTTCATTAGATTTCTTTTATAAATGAAATCATACGGTATTTGTCTTTCACCTTATGGCTTATTTCACTTAGAATGATACTCTCCCATTCCATCTATGCTGTCACAAAAGATAGAAGTTCCTTTTTCTGTCTTTCTGCTGCGTAGTAATCCATTGTGTAAATGCACCATGGTATTTTCATCTACTCATCTACTGATGGGCAGTTAGGCTGTTTCCAAATCTCGGCTATGGTAAATAGTGCTGCTATGAACATGGAGTTGGATAAATTCTTTTGAATTTGTGTTTTGGGATTCCTCTGGTATATACCCAGGGGTGGAATTGCTGAGTCAAAAGGCAGTTTCATTTTTTGAGGAAATTCCATTCTGCTTTTCACAGTGACAGTACCAATCTGCTTTCTCATCAACAGTGCACTAGGGTTTTCTTTTTTTTGACACCCTCACCAGCACTTATTGCTTGTTGATTTATTAATGATGGCCATCTTGGCAGGTATGAGGTGATATCTCATTGTGGTTTTAATTTGCATTTCTCTGATGGTTAGTGACATAGAGCATTTTTTCATATGCTGATGGGCCATCTGTATGTCCTCCTTGGAGAAAGGCCTATTCAGGTTCTTAGCCCATTTTTTATTGGATTGTTTATAGTACTGTTGTTGATCATATAAGTTCTTTATATATTTTGGAGATGAAACCCTTGTCTGATATATCATTGGCAAATATGTTCTCCTATACAGTGGGTTCCCTTTTCATTTTGATGATGGTTTCTTTAGTTGTCCAGAAGCCTTCTAATTTGATGTAGTTCCATTTGTTTATTTTTTCATTTTTTCCCTCGCCTTAGCATATATACTAGCAAAAATATTGCTGTATGAAATATCTGAAATTTTACTGCCTATATTTTTCTCTAGGATTTTTATGGTGTAATGACTTATATTTAAGGCATTTATGCATTTTGAGTTTATAATTTCACCAATGAAGTAAAAGACCTGTATTTTGAAAACTTTAGTACACTGAAAAAAAATTGAGGAAGATACAAATAAGTGGAAACATATACCATGCTCATGGATTGGAAGAATTAACATCATTAAAATGTCCATACTACCCAAAACAATCTGTAGATTCAACAGAATTCCTATCAGGATACCAATGGCATATTTCACAGAACTAGAAAAAATATTTCAAAAATTGATATGGAACCAAAAAGACCCCAAATAACTTCAGATATCTTGAGAAAGAAGAACAAAGTTGGAAGGAGTATAATACCTGATATCAAACTATACTACAAGGCCACTATAATCAAAATAGCCTGGTACTGGCATAAGAAGAGACACATAGATCATCGGAACAGAATAGAGAGCCCAGAAATAAACCCATGCCTTTATGGTCGACTAATATTTGACAAACAAGGCAAAAGCATACAATGGAATAAAGACAGTCTCTTTAATAAGTGATGTTGGGAGAACTGGACTGGTACATGCCAAAAAAATGAAACTCGACCACCATCTTACATCTTACACCAGGAACATTTTAAATAGTCACTCTAATTCCATACTAACGCCCTCTGTAGCCTACTCTCTGCATATCAGCCAAAATGTTCTTTTGAAAAAGTAAATAATACTATGTCCCCTTTTTCCTCACAACCCTGCAATAGCTTACTATTTATTCAAAGTGCTAACCATGGTCTTAAAGGTCCTGTATGATCTGTCACCTGCTCTTCTCCTTTCAGTTTCTCACTATCCTCACTCAATGTGTTACTGACCTTCCTCCTTGCATAAGACACACACACACACACTGATTCATGCCATTTGAAGATTCCTCTTTCTGAATGATTCTTCTCTTGGATGTACCATGGTACCTCATTTAATTCATGTCTCTGATCAAGCAATCTAATCAAAAAGCTTTAACTGATGCCAGTTACTCTCCCCCTCCCTGCTCTAATTTTCTTCTTAGCACATTATCAACTAACATGAATTTATTTATGTTGTCTTATTATCAATCTCATCTTATTATCATGACATCTCTAAGAGAGTAATGACTTTGTTCTGACTCATTTCTGTATCACTAGCACAGAAAACAGTGTAAAAAACAGAAGACACTCAATGAATATTTGAAATATTCACACATTCAACAAATATTTACTAAGTCTCAGAAATGTGCTAGATATTATCTTCTGAAAGATTTGAATCTAATGAAAAAAGTAAATATTGACCACGTAGTTGCAGGAGCACTGAGTGATAAAATCAAGATTTGTGCAGTGGATAGGATCATGCGACAACAGGGCATTACCTGCATTAGGGTATCTGGAAAGGTATCCTAGACTGACTATGAGTATGACTTAGATAGGCATGAAGGGAGATGGCAAAGCAAGAGAATTCCAAGAGATGGAATAGCAAGTGCAAAAGCTGCAATGGTGAAAGCAAGCAATGCTCATTTGAAAGGTTAAATAATTTTTAAGTGGAACAATGAAGCATATTAAGCAAAAGGAGAGTAGTGGAAAATAAAGCTAGAGAAGACTTGCTTCATGCATTAATATTTTCCTAAATACAATGAAATCTGTAAAAGCTACAGCTTTTTCAAAGTCTAAAAATATGTAGACTGGATTAAAATATAAAGTATGGAACCCTGGCTGGTGTGACTCAGTGGATTGAGCACCAGCCTGTGAACCAAAGGGTCACTGGTTCAATTCCTGGTCAGGGCACATGCCTGGATTGCAGGCCAGGTCTCCAGTAGGGGGCACATAAGGCAATCACACGTTGATGTTTCTCTCCCTCTCTTTCTTCCTCCCTTCCCCCTCTCTAAAAATAAGAAAGAAAGAAAAGAAAGAAAGAAAGAAAGAAAGAAAGAAAGAAAGAAAGAAAGAAAGAAAAGAAAAGAAATATCATTAAGGAAGCAGAAGCAATAAGATAGTATGGTGGCAACAAACATGCAAAAAACAATGGAGTCTAAAGCAATACTCTTGATTAAAGCAACTTTTATTTGAGGTAATAAAAAGTTTCTGTGTATGGAAAGTGTTTGCACAACAGTGTGAATGCTCTTAATGCCATTGTATTTTACACTTAAATTTTATTAAATGGTAAATTTAGGTTATGTATATTTTACCATGATAAAAAATTAAAATATTAGAAAAAGAAAAAAACACAATGTTACTAGAAACTTTTTTTCAAATCAGCTTTTTAATTTTTATGAGAAGTGGAAGTAAGAGGCTATGGTAAGTGTGATTCATAGATTTCTACAATAGTTTAATATGAGGCTATTGATTATATATATATTCCATATATATGGAAATATCTATATATTCCACATATATATGGAAATATCAAGTAAGCAGTCAAATACAGAAATCTGAACCCCAGTAAAGAACTTGGAACTGAAAATAACAAAATAAGCATGTGGGAGTTGCTGGCATCGAGATAATAATTACAACCTTTGGAATGAATAGGATTGCCGTGGAAGAGCTTGTAAGAATCAGAAAAGTGGGCTCACAGAGACTCTTAACAGGAGAGTAAAGGAGGAGAAGAAATAGAAACCAGGAGAATATTTAGCAGAAGCAGAGAGTTTTTCAAGGAAGAAGAATCAGGGTAAAATTGTGCCTGTAGTCCATACAGTATCTAAGAAGTGTCTTCCATTTGGTGACAGAAAACATTGGTGTTTTCAATATAAACACTCTGAGTGGAGGACTGAAGGTCTAAAGTGGAATAGGTTGGAAAGTGAGTGAGAAGTAGAAAAAAATGAAAGAAAAGCATTTGAAAATACCCCAAAAGAAAGTGTTATGAAAGGGAACAAGAAATGGCAGCACCTGGATTACTAGAGGGAGTTGAAGAGGTGTTTTGTTTTAATGGTAGAAATTTAAGCATGCGTACATTTTATAGGAATGTACCTGTAGAGAGACAAATTTTTGAATAAAAAGAGAGTGCTCTGGGTTGAGACAAAGCTTGAAAAGAAAATCAGATCCAGGTTATAGCTGATCTAAGAAGGAGGACCACCTTCTCCATTATTACGGGAGAAAGGGATGCTCTCTTAGACCTGGGGACCACACCAAGAAGGTTGTTTGTTCCTCACAAACCCCTGTTATTTTTATAACACAATCAGCAACCTCCGTGAAAAAAAATCAGTGATATCCCCAAATTTTTTAAATACTTACAATTTTACTAAAATATTTTTTATATTATCTAGGTGGCTTCAGTTTAACTCACCTTTCCAGATATTTGTTATTTTAGTTCCAGACCAGAAGAGCAGTTACTTGTTCTCTGAACTGGCTGTGTTCTCTCAGGTCCTGGTGTCTGTCCTTTGCCAAACCAAATCCTCATCCCCTTTGTGCCAAGCTGAGAGTATGTTGCTAGGGGTGTCAAAGGAAGAAAATAGTTTTTTGGATGTTTTATAAAAGAAACATAAATATAAGATTATAACCCAGCATGTACAATGCTGGAATGGTGTAAGTATTTTTAATTTAACAACTCCCATACAATTAAAACACTGAGCCATGTGCTATAGAACATGTCTCATTTACCTTTCAATCCTTTTAGCATGAGAACAGTTATGTACCTCCAAAGAATTCAAAAATAATTATTGATCTACTAAATAATGGAAAGCAGTGGTACAAGCTCTATATTTTTTTAATGTTGTCATTAATGCAATAAAGATCCCAAAGTTTTTTTGCCACAATTCCATTTTTGATGTTTTGAATTATCAACCATTCCTAGGTAAAAACTACTAGGAAGACTAAACTTTTGCTAAGAAAGCAAGTAGAATGCTAAATATCATGCACTTTTACCAAAGATCATACCTTTGATTTTTAATCCCAAATACATGGCTTCTATGTACATTGTGCTACTAATCTGCTTCTCTACAATAGTATTACATTTTAAAGGCTATCAATAGAGCTTAGAACATTTTTAAATACTAATAATCACATTGCATTTCAAAATATGCTTAGCATATACCTAATATTAACTTTGAAATACTAATGTTCTGTGACTGTGTGCTGATGCAGTTTATAACTTTAGAAATAGCTTGATAAAAACTTTATTTCTTGAGTTCTCTTATAAACTCATCTGAAGTTCAGACTTACAGAGCATTTCTATTTTGAGACTAATAGGAGAAAATAACTTACATGAAATCTCTGTACTCAGATTACTATTTCAGAATATTTAGAGAAACAGACTCAATCATTTTTACTCTAAAGGAATGATGACATTGGATGGATGATAATATCATTTTGTTGACTTTTGGTTATACTTATGACTTGAAGGCAAAAGCTCCTACATGGTGGAATTTTTTTCTGTTGACTTATGCAAAATATACAGGGTAGAGTTTGTTACATGTAATTAATGAAATGCACAATAAAAATATTGCTAAACATAATCTTCAGAGATGAATTTATATTTATGTGCATATTTACCACTGTGAAGTTTGCCTATTTTGTGTTTTCTTTGAGACAAAAGCTTAACACAATATCTCTACTGCATTAAGGCCAGCAGCAGCAAAAAAATAAAAGTTATAAAGAATCTGACTCCAAAATTCTGCTCTTAGTCATATTTTAAAATTTATTTTGGCCTTATATTTTAGACATTGAGAAAAATATTGCATAATGGCTGTAGGCAGATTCTAGAAACCAGTTGCTTGGGTTTAAATGCAAAATAGAGACAGATGGAGACAGAGAGCAGGCTGACAGCTGTTGGGTGGGTGTGTACGTTGGGGTAGCTAAAGAGATACAGCAAAAAAGAAAAAAGAGAAAGAACTCATGGGCAAGGACAACAGTGCGGTGATTGCTGGGGTGGGGAGTGTGGGGGGTGATGGAGAAGAGTATAAGGAAAGTTAAGAGGTGATAGAGACTTGGGGTGGTGAACACACAATACAGTGCACAGATGATGTGTTATATAATTGCATGCCAGAAACATGTGTAATTTAACCAGTATCACCTGAATAAATTCATAAAAAGAATAAATAAGAGTAAAAATAAAACTCAGTGTTGGGTTTAAATTCTTTTCTCTTAAAAAAATGCCTAGCTCTGCCACTTAAGACCATCAACAATTTTTTTCAACCTGCATCTTTTAGTTTCTTTATCTATAAAGCAGTGATGATAATTTTCTACCTCAAGAATAGTTAGAAGAATTAAATAAATTAATGCATGAAAAACACAGGGAGAGTGTCAGGTACACAGTAAACACTCAGCATGCATGAGGTGTATTGTCAGTACGGTGTTTGAGCATGTATGGCTTGGGACTACTGTGAGCACTTTACCTAATCTTCTTAGTTCGATTTTAGAAACTCTAGTAGATGCTAACATATTGATTGTCTTGTTCAATTTAGAAATATAAATAAATAGGCATACAAAAAATAAAATTGAAGAAAATATACTGGTAAACTTTTGTCGAATAGTTGACACAGCCAGTCTCAGGGGCACATCTGCCACCATAACGTGATTAGAGAATAAAATTATATCTTTGCATTGCAATTTCCACTACTTCAAATCACAAATTACTTCATGTCCGACACTTGTCACATTCTATATCTTATATCTTATTAGGCCAGTATCATAAACTGCCAAGTAGAAAGCAACACACTCATTTTTTCAAAAAGGATCACAGCAAAGTAAGTATTTGCCATTTGCCCAGTACAATATGTATCTTGCTAAAGGGCAAGTAAAGCAAGGGCAACTGACAAAATCTGCCCATTCAATCCATGTAATTAGAAATGAGTTCTAGGAAAAAGTAAAATATAAATTTAGAGATTTTTTTTTAAATTAACGTACAAATTTGATGGTACGTGTTTTTCTCTTTGTGTTTTTATTTTAGGAATTACCATAATAATTTATATTTCTTGTTGAAAACTAATACTCATCCAGGATCAGTGCTGACCACTGTACATAACTATCTTTTGTTTTCCTCATCATAACATTTTGTGGCAGTATTGTCATCCCTCCCTGAATTCAGGAAGCACCAAAGCTGAGCGACTGAGAGATTCAGCCACGATTACACATTTAATAAGTAGAAAAGGTCATCATTTAAGTAGTCTGTTTTTAGAACTCATGTTCTAAAACTTTATGCTATATTACTTTTTTCTTTATTGAGAGAATGCAAATGTTAATATAATATAAAATTATTTTATATTAATATAAAATTATTTAATGTATTATATCATATATTAAATAATATGTATTATAATTATATTAAAATCTTTAATATAAAATTACTTTTATTCTTTTTTCACAACTCTTGGTGTTGTTTATATTTATTTATTTATTTATTTTAATTACTGTTCTTGTACAGTTTTCTGTCTTTTATTCCCATCCCAGCCCACCGCCCCAGTCCTCCCCAGCTCCCTCCCATTTCCATCCCCTAGTTTTTATCCATGTATCTTTTATACTTGTTCCTGTAAACCCTTCCCCTTTTCCCCTGATCTTCCCTCCCCTCTACACTCTGGTGACTGTCAGTCTGTTCTCAATTTCAGTGTCTTTCGTTACATTTTGCTGGTTTGTTTGTTTTGTTGGTTAGGTTCCTTTTAAAGGTGAGATCATATGGTATTTGTCTTTCACTTCCTGGCTTATTTCACTTAGCATGACGCTCTCCAGTTCCATCCATGCTGTTGCAAAGGGTAGGAGCTCCTTCTTTCTTTCTGCTGCATAGAATTCCATTGTATAAATGTACCATAGTTTTTTGATCCATTCATTTACTGATGGGCACCTGGGTTGCTTCCAACACTTGGCTATTGTAAATTGTGCTGCTATGAACATTGGGGTGCATAGGTTCTTTTGGACTAATGTTTCAGGGTTCTTAGGATATAATCCTAGCTGTGGGAGTGCTGGGTCACAAGATAGATCCATTTTTAGTTTTCTGAGAAAATTTCATACTGCTTTCCATAGTGGTTGTACCAGTCTGCAATCCCACCAACAGTGCACTAGGGTCCCCTTTTCTCCACAACCTCTCCAACACTTGTTGTTTGTTGCTCTGTTTATGATGGCCATTCTGACTGGTGTGAAGTGGTATCTCATTGTGGTTTTAATTTGCGTCTCTCTGATAGCTAGCAATATTGAGCATCTTCTCATGTGTCTCTGGATCCTCTGTATGTCCTCCTTGGAGAAGTGTCTGTTCAAGTCCTTTGCCCATTTTTCAATTGGGTTGCTTGTCTTCTTAGAGTGGAGTCACGTAAGTTCTTTATATATTTTGGAGATTAAACCCTTGTCTGAGGTTCATTGGCAAATATGTTTTCCTATACAGTCCGTTCTCTTTTTATTTTAATACTGTTGTCTTTACCCGTGGAGAAGCTTTTTATTTTGATGAGATCACATTTGTTTATTCCTTCCTTCATGTCTATTGCTTTAGGTGACATATCGGTAAAAATGTTGCTGCATGAAATATCTGAGATTTTCCTGTCTATGTTCTCCTCTAGGACTTTAATGGTGTCAGGGCTTATGTTCAAATCTTTTATCCACCTTGAATTTATTTTTGTGTATGGTGTAAGTTGGTGCTCGAGTTTCATTTTCTTTTTTGCTTGTAGCTGTCCAGTTCTCCCAACACCACTTGTTGAAGAGGCTATTTTTATTCCATTTTTTGTTGCTTCCCCCTTTGTCAAATATTAATTGACTGTAAAGACTTGGATTTATTTCTGGGCTCTCTGTTCTGTTCCACTGGTTCATGTGCCTGTTTTTATGCCAGTACCAGGCTGTTTTGATTACAGTGGTCTTGTAATACAGTTTGGTATCAGGTATTGTGATCCCTCCTACTTTGCTCTTCTTTCTCAAAATTGCTGCAGCTATTAGGGGTCAGTTATGGTTCCATATAAATTTTTGAAGTCTTTGTTCAATGTCTGTGAAATTGGTATTTTAATAGGCATTGCATTGAATTTGTAAATTGCTTTGGGTAGTATGGACATCTTGATGATGTTGATTCTTCCAATCAATGAACATGCTATATGTTTCCATCTGTTTGTGTCTTCCTTGATTTCTTTCTTCAGTGTTGTGTAGTTTTCTGCATACAGGTCTTTTACCTCCTTGGTTAGGTTTATTCCTAGGTATTTTATTTTTCTTTTTGCTATAACGAATGGGATTCTTTTCTTGATTTCTGCTTCTGCTGTTTCATTGTTGGCATACAAAAATGCCTTTGATTTCTGGATATTGACTGTACCCTGCTGTTTGGCCAAATTCATTTACTAGGTTGAGCAGCTTTTAAGCCGAGTCTTTAGGATTTTCTATGTACACTATCATGTCATCTACAAACAATGATATTTTTATTTCTTCCTTTCCAATTTGGATGCCTTTTATTTCCTTTTCTTGTCTAATCACTGTGGCTAAGACTTCTAATACTATATTGAATAGAAGTGGTGAAAGTGGACATCCTCGTCTTGCTCATGATCTTAGTGGAAAAGATTTTAGTTTTTGCCCATTGAATATGATGTTGGCTGTAGGTCTCTCATATACTGCCTTTATTATGTTGAGGAATGGTCCCTCTATTCCCACTTTGCAGAGTGTTTTTATCATAAATGGGTGTTGTACCTTATCAAATGATTTTCTGCATCTATTGATATGATCATGTGATTTTTGTCTTTGCTTTTGTTTATGTGATGTACTACATTTACTGATTTGCAAATATTAAACCATCCTTGCATCCCAGGGATGAATCCCACTTGGTCATGGTGTATGATCTTTTTAATATATTGTTGGATGAAGTTTGCCAATATTTTGTTGAGGATTTTAGCGTCTATGTTCATCAGCAATATCGGCCTGAAATTTTCTTTCTTTGTTGTGTCTTTATCTGGTTTTGGGATTAAGATGATGCTGGCTTCATAAAAAGAGTTTGGGAGTCTTCCATCATTTTGGATTTTGGGGAATAGTCTCTGAAGGATAGGGGTTAGCTCTTCCTTAAATGCTTTGTAGAATTCTCCAGTGAAACCATTTGGTCCAGGCTTTTGTGTGTCAGGAGATTTTTGATTACTGCTTCAATTTTCTCTGCTGTTATTGGTCTGTTCAGGCTTTCTGCTTCTTCTTCATTCAGTTTTGGAACATTATATTTTTCTAGAAACTAGTCCATTTCACCTAGGTTTTCAAATTTCTTGGCATACAGTTCTTCAGAGTAATTTCTCACAATCCTTTGTATTTCTGTGGTGTCAGTTGTAATCTCTCCTCTTTCATTTCTGATTGTGTTTATTTGGGTCTCTCTTTTTTCTTGATGAGCCTGCTTAAAGGCTTGTCAATTTTATTTATCTTTTCAAAGAACCAGGTCCTGGATTCATTGATCCTTAGAATTGTGCTTTTAGTCTCTATGTCATTTAATTCTGCTCTGATCTTGATTATTTCCTTCCTTCTGCTTGCTCTGGGCTGTCTTTGTGTTGTTCCTCAAGTTCTTGTAGGAGTAGGGTGTTTGTTTGAAATATTTCTATCTTTTTTAGATAGACTTTTATAACTATGAACTTCCCTCTGAGGACTGCCCTTGCTGTGTCCCATAAGTTTTGGGTTGTTGTGAGTTCATTTTCATTGTTTCCAGAAACTTTTTGATTTCTTCTCTAATTTCATTCTTGACCCATTCATTGTTTAATAGCATGCTATTGAATCTCCATGATTTTGAGTGTTTTGGTTTTTCCCCCTTGGTGTTAGTTTCTAATTTCAGTCCCATGTGGTTGGTTAAAATGCTTAGTATGATTTCAATTTTCTTGAATTTGTTGAGGCTTGTTTTGTGTCCTATCATGTGGTCTATCTTTGAAAATGTTCCATGTGCATTTGAAAAGAATGTGTATTTAGTTTCTTTGGGATGAAGGGCTCTATATATAACAGTTAAGTCCATTTCATCTAGAGTATTTTTCAATACAATATCTTTGTTGATATTTTGTTTAGAAGATCTGTCTATTTTTGACAGTGGGGTGTTAAAATCCCCTACTATAATTGTGTTGTTGTCAATATCTCTCTTGAAGTCCTTTAAGATTTTCTTTATGTATTTGAGTGCTCCTATGTTGGGTGCTTATATGTTTACGATGTTTATGTCTTCTTGGTGGATTATTACCTTGATTATTATGAAGTGACCTTCTGGGTCTTTCTTTATGGCCCTTCTTTTGAAGTTTATTTTGTCTGATATGAGTATTGCTGCCCGGGCTTTTTTCCCTGTCCATTTGCTTGGAAAGTTTGTTTCCAGCCCTTCACTTTGAGTCTGTGTAGGTCTTTTGTCCTGAGGTGGGTCTCTTGTAGGCAGCATATGTGTGGGTCATGCTTTCTTATCCATTCAGCTATTCTATGTCTTTTGATTGGAGCATTTAATCCATTTACATTTAAGGTCATTATTGATAGGTACTGATTCATTGCCATTTTCATACCTATGTTCCT
>PVKU01009993.1:0-56320 GCA_004027475.1 Anoura caudifer | reverse complement strand
TAATTCAATGAGAAATATGTATCCCTGGTCTCTGCTTTGGTGCATGAGGGGTTTGAGAAAAATAGGGTTATGCTGACATTTTAAAGGTAAGTGATGGTGTTATAGAAGAAACGACTCAACACGCAGTGGGATGGCGGAGCATGGCCCTTTATTAACGTGCATGGGCCCAGAAGAGTACAGACCCCAAATTCTGAGCCCCAAGCCTTGGCTGAGTAGGGCTTTTATTGCTCACTGGACACCCTTCCCTATGTAGCAAAAGCAGGAGGTACAGAAGCTAATGCGAAAAATAACTCTAGCCTTGAGTGTCCTTATCTGAAGCTGGGTGCTCTGAAGCCAAAGCGGGAGTTAGCTGCTATGTGCAGATGGGAGTTGGCCTTGAGGAATCATAATCTGAAGCTGAGTGTACAAAGACTGAAACAAAAATTATGACTGCCTGGCTGAAATCCAACAGCTGGCTGGCAGCTTCTAAATAACCTAAACAAACTCTTTCCTAGTTTCCGGCCCCTTCTCTGGGTCACCTTAACCTAGCTGACTTTTCCTCTACAATGGTAGAGGAAAAAGATGATAAACATCCTCAGTTAAGGTAAAGATAACCTTTGTCAGGAAAGAGACCAGCCTAAGACATGATTATACACCATGACTCACTTTGGTTAAGAGTTTTAATTTCAGACCATCCTCTGTGGTTACTTAAGTTTATGTGCTGTAAGTCCAACCATGCAGGCCTTCCTGAGCTTGTTGCATTTAGTATGTGGGCCATTTTTATGTTCACACTGCTTTGGTTATGAGTCACCTGAAAGATTGCATTGGTGACTGATGTTTTGGTTAGACAACATTGTCTCATGTGCTAGGAAGGGAATCTTAGGAAGCCTGAGTGGTAGCATTTGCCTTAATGAATGATAAACCACTGGTGATGCAGCAAGACCTAAATCTTGGAAGGAAGTCAAAGCTTCTGGAAAGAGAAAAGCAGGTAAATGGGAGGCAGTGGACCCAGAGACCTTTATTAGAAAAACACTCTGGATCATTTTGAACCTCTAAGCTATCATGGACTAAGTGTTGCTATCTCATATCTCTGTGTTTTGCATCTGAATTACATTTACTTACAGTTTGAGGGCACACCATGCACCAAACCACTTTTAACAGTCTGACCATGAGATGGAATACTATTTACTATGACATATATATCTATTTTTAATTATTAATTATTCATTTTAATCAGATGTCTGCTAGTTGTACATTTAGAATATGTCACCATAAGGTTTATTTGGGGTCAAGCTGTGAGGACACCATGTAAATTACAATTACAGTCTGAAAGTCTGACAGGTGTGGAAGACAGTAAGAGTTTCATAAGTACCTTCCTCTGCTTCAGGATAAGATATGGAGGGCCATTTTTTATAGCCACTTCAGGTATCATTTCTACTAATTTAGTTAGTAGTCCTTGCTGCATTAGAGTGAAAGGACATTCACATAATTTTCTTCTAGCATTTATTATAAAATTTTCATTTCAATGTGTTTACTCCAGTAACTTTCTACCAATTTCCTTGATCTTAGTTTGTCTCTTTTTACTCACTCAGAAATGAACTACTTATTAGAAGAAACTACACACTTTTTCCTGCTTAAAACACACACATCACTTCTTCATGCAGTTGTATTTCTTTTCAATTTCAAAATGTTACTAGAAATGAATCCTGACTCAAGGCAGGTTTGCTGAAATGTAGCCAGTGGTGCATGGATTCTTGACTTTGTGCAGGAAGCATTCTCCCCAAAAATTAAAATACAAAAATTAAAAAAAAGATTACAACTATAAAAAACAGTTTGGGATTTTCTCAGAAAACTAAAAATGGATCTTTTTTTTTTTGACCCAACAATTCCACTGCTAGGATTATATCCTAATAACCCTGAAACACCAATACAAAAGAACCTATGCACCCCAAAGCACAATTTACAATAGCCAAGTGTTGGAAGCAACCTAGGTGCCCATCAGTAAATGAATAGATCAAAAAGCTATGGTACATTTACACAATGGAATTCTATGAATCAGAAAGAAAGGAGCTCCTACCCTTTGCAACAGCATGGATGGAACTGGAAAGCATTATGCTAAGCGTAATAAGCCAGCTAGTGAAAGACAAAGATCATATGATCTCACCTTTAACAGGAACCTAATCAAGAAAACAAATAAAAATTTGAAAATTTTTGAAAATACATTTTATTGATTGTGCTATTACAGTTGTCCTATTTTTTCTCCCCTTTATTCCCCTCTCCCCTGTACCCCCCTCTCACCATTCATGTCCATTGGTCATACATATAATTTCTTTGGATTTTCCATTACTCATACTATTCTTAACCTCCCCCTGTCTATTTTCTAACAACCATATAAGCTTCTTATTCCCTGTAACTTTTCCCACATTTTCCTCCCACCCCTCCCCACTGATACCCCTCCATGTGATGTTCTAGCTGTTCACTTAGTTTTTTGTTTTTATTTTTTAGGCTCAGTTGATGATAGTTGTTTTGTCATTTTTTTTAGGTTCACTTGTTGATAGAGTTTGTTGTCATTCTACTGTTCATAATTTTGATCTTCTTCTTTTTCATAGAGAGGTCCTAACATGTCATATGATAAGGCTTGGTGACTGTGAACTCCTTTAATTTGACCTTATCTGGGAAATACTTTATCTGCTCTTCCATTCTAAATGATAGCTTTGCTGGGGAAAGGAATCTTGGATCTAATTCCTTGCTTCTCATGACTTTGACTTTGAATACACCTTTGCAGCCCCTTCCTGCCTGTAACTTTTCTATTGAGAAATCAGCTGTCAGTATATGGAAACTCCTTAGTAGGTAACTGTCTCCTTTTCTCTTGCTTCTTTTAAGATTCTCTCCTTATCTTTAAACTTGGGTAAGGTAATTATGATGTGTCTTGGTGTGTGCTTCCTTGGGTCCAACTTCTTTGGGACTGTCTGAGCTTCCTGGACTTCCTGGAAGTCTATTTCCTTTTCCAGACTGGGGAAGCTCTCCTTCATTATTTGTTCAAGTATGTTTTCAATTTCTTGCTCTTGCACTTCTCTTTCCAGCACCCCTATGATTCATTTGTTGGAGTGTTTAAAGTTGTGTCAGAGATTTCTAAGGCATCTCCTATTTTTTTTTTTTGAATTCTTGTTTCTTCATTCAATTTTGGTTGAATGTTTATTTCTTCCCTTTGGTCCAAAGTGTTGATTTGATTCCCAGTTTCGTTCCCTTCATTGTTGATTCCCTGTATATTCTCCTTTATTTCACTTTTCATAGGATTCACTTTTTCCTCTATTTTGTGACCATGCTCAACCATTTCTGGGAGCATCCTTTTTTACCAGTGTTTTGAACTCTGCATCTGATAGGCTGGCTATCTCTTCATTGCTTGGTGGTATGTTTTCTGGAGCTTTCATTTGTTTTTCCATTTTGGTTGTATATGTATATATTTTTTGTCTCAGCACACCTGTTACATAGTGAGGGGCATAGTCTTAGGTATTCACTGGGGTGGGAAAACCCTCATAGGTGCATTTAGGTGCTGTATGTGGGGAAGGGGTCCAAGAGGGAACCATGCCAGGTACTCAGCTCTCTTTGGGTTTACATTCACTTCCCCAATAGCCACAAGCAAATTGGGCCCTTCTGGTGCTCATTTCAGGTGGGTGCATTTGTATGTGTTCCAGGGTCCTGTGGGTCTGTCCAACTATCTCTCCTGTGAAGCTGAGAGTTTCTCCCACTGTCTCAACCCACACAGTTTTTTTTTCCAGTCAGATGTTTTGAGGCTTTATTTTCCTACACTGGAACCCTGGATTGTGCAGTCTGTCTCACTCCCCAGTCAATCTTCCCAGTGTATCTGCATGCAAATGTGGGACTCTCCTCTCTGCCACCCCCTGGCCTGCTCACCCTGGTCCTCCAGCCCCCTCCTTGCCACTAATACTCTCCATCCTGGCTGCTCATCTCCACCCCTCCTACTGATCTGGATGAATGTTTCTTCTTCAACTCCTTGGTTTTCAGGCTTCCAGGCAGTTCAATTTTCTGGCAGTTCATGTTATTTTTTGTTTTTAAATTTGTTGTCCTTCTTCTCATTGTGCGATGAGGCAAAGTGTATCTACCTACACCTCCATCTTGGCCAGAAATCCTCCTGTTAAAGTTTTTTCCAACAATGTCATTGAGTATCATTTTTAAAATGATTTTTTATTTATTTGTATTTAGAAATAGGGGAAAGGAAGAATAAAGAGATGGAGAGAGACATCTATGTGTGGTTGCCTCACATGAGCTCCACAAATGGGGAAATGGCCTGCAACCCAGGCGTGTGCCCTGATGGGGGATCCAACCTGTGACCCTTTAGTTGGGAGGTTGGGGCTCAATCCACTGACCGCACTAGCCAGGGCAGTGAGTGTCTTTAATTGATGCCTTTTCCTTTAGACACAATATTCCATTGTCTCTGAAGTCATCATCTTTGTCCAGGCGTCCACTTGTGAAATGAATATCACTAATTTATCAGTTCTGACATGTTGCTTAATGGGTTTTTTAATAATAATGCAGACCAACATCTTTTAGTAAGATTGATCTGTATGTCCCTTTGTTTAGATGAATATGGTGACTGGTGACTGTTTAATGAGGAAAAAAAGCTATGTGTTCCCCAAAATAAATAAATTTTAGGTTAAAAAGCTTTTAGCTAAGGTGGATTAAAAGCTTCTGAAAATTTAGTTAGTTAAGTTGTAATTGTACTTTTTGTATGTTTCACCAACAGATACTTAGGGTGATGGGTACATGAAAATATTGTAAAATAGGCCAAATACTAGAAAAACTTTGCATTATTTACCAGTGAAATGAGTCCCTCAGTCCCTATAAGTCATGGGGAATTCCATAGTTGGTATTAATTTCTCCCAATAATAATTTACCTTTGTTAATTAAGGCTGTTGCTCTAATGCAAGAAAATGACTCAACCCAGCTAGTAAATATACAATTCATCACTAACACATATTTGTATTTTTGAGATGGTAGTATTTATAGGAAATTCAATTGCCATATTTCAAGTGGGTCTGGGGAAAGTGGAAAATATATTTAGGAGTAGTTGAATGATTTTCTAGTGTTGTGTTTGAACAGATAGAACATCTGCTACCTACTTCATGAGCTACAGTAATTTCCAGTAATCTTGTTTACTTCATGGAATCATACTTTTAAAAACCCAAAGTGTTAGTTCATATATATGTTAAAGAATCAATAATTGAGTCCCTTCCAGTAAGATTGGTTTCTGTTTGGCGCCATATATGTTTGTGTGGTTTAAAGTTGCCCCATTAGTTGCCAGGCCCCCTTTTCTTTTTCTGCAGTGGTCCACTAGAACTGTAAAAGAGAGCCTTTCATCAATTTGATAGGAAGGAACACGCATTCTCAGGTCAAAGTAATTTGACTGTTTAGTACGACCCTCCAAGCTGCAGCATCAGCTGAATGAATTCCATTTGCTTTCATGGTAGCAGTTTTAGAAGTTTTGAGATTCTGATACTTGCCAATGTTTCAATATCTGTATAACATCTAACAATTCTGCTACCCATTTTCTCTCTTTAAAGTACTTCCGTGAGAAAGTTCAGAAGACTTGCTGCTTCCACAACAGTTACAGTTTTATGCCACACCAAGGGCATAGCTACTGTTAGTGCAAATATGGGAAATTTATTTTTTTGAAAATTGACAAGCCCAAGTTAGAACAATTATTTCAGATAGTTTGGGGTTTCTTACTCAAGGAAATAAAAACCTTTTGTTGTGTCCATCACAGAGGTTATTGCCTCTCCAGCTTGTTAATAGTACTGCTCATTATTCATGGATTCATATGTAAACCACATTAAGTCAGCATCAACAAGGAGTTTTCTGTGAACCATCCCTGGAAACAAAGAGATAGTCAGTGGGCAAAATGCATCATGGATGTGTTTATTCTGCAAAAAAGGCACCAAACTTGCTGTGATAAGACAGTTACATCAAGTTGAAAACAGTAGGTGCTAAAAGTGAGACACTTACAGAAGTTTTGAGTATCATGGGAATTCAATGGACATTCAAAGGAATGAAAACATAAAAAATGGAGAGCCATAGTTATCTTTTCTATTTGTTCACATAACATGTCTATAGCAGAGATGACAGTCAGGCAAGGAAAGACCTCTTTTGCTTCTGAGTCTAATTGCTGCCAATAACATCCTATAGGTCTATGATAATCTCTATGTATTATAGTTAAAACTTCCAAAGTATTTTTGTATAAAAATTTACAAAACAGGTACTAAGTATGTGACAGAATGTGAGTTTTGGATAATTATTTAGAGATTTTGCATCTTGCTTTCTTTTGTGGGTGGGGGGAGGTAGGTTCCATGAGTTAGATAAGGTCAATTTGAATTTGATAAAACATATAAAAATCGGAAAAAATTTAAGCCTATGTAACAATATCCAGTGACACGCAGGATCCTCTAAATTCCTTTCCTTATTTTAAAAAAGGGAAAAAATAAATTCTATTGAGTCTTTCCAGGATAATTAATATCAATCTTTAGCTATGAGATGGTCAATCTATTTTACTTGAGGTTGCAAAATGGAAGCTTATCATTTGAGAACTGATGTCCTTTCCTTGGTAGCTATGTAATAGGAAAATCGTGTTCTCCTGTTAGTTTAATAATTTCTAAGAGTATAAAAGTAAATCAAATTGTAGTATCAGGGAGAAATAGTTGGGGTTCTTTGTATATCCCTGAGGCATTTTATTTTAAGTAAAATTGTCAATCTTCCCAAGTGAAGGCAAAAAAATATTGACTGTACATTATTTTTTACTGAGTGCTGAACAAGGTACTGCATACAATTGTTACTTAAAAATATTTAGAGTCTCCATGAATGGTTGATAATAAAGTATGTGGATTTGGAATCACAGGATATCTCGAAATAATTATTTTATTTATTGCCCTGAGATTATGTACAAGTCTCCATTTTTTAGCACATTTTTATATTTTATTTTTATTTTTACATAGCATATTTTTATTTATTTTTTGTTTAATCTTTACTGTATTTTATTTTAATTTGTTTTATTTTTTAAATTTATTCTAATTGTTCTTGTACAGTTTTTTTGTCTTTTGCTCCCATTCCAGCCCTCTGCCCCAGCCTTCCCCACCTCCATCCCATTTCCACCCCCGCTAGTTTTGGTCCATGTGTCCTTTACACTTGTTGCTCCAAACCCTTCCCTTTTCCCCCTGAAATTCCCTCCCCTCTCCCCCCTGATAACTATCATCCCTTTCTCAATTTCAGTGTATTTGGTTATATTATGCTTTTTTTTTATTAGGTTCCTGTTAAAGTTGAGATCATATGGTATTTGTCTTTCACTGCCTGGCTTATTTTGCTTAGCATAATGCTCTCCAGTTCCATCCACGCTGTCGTGAAGGGTGGGAGCTCCTTCTTTCTTTCTGCTGCATAGAATTCCATTGTGTAAATATACCAAAGTTCCTTGATCCATTCATTTACTGATGGGCACCTAGGTTCCTTTAACACTTGGCTATTGTAAATTGTGCTGCTATGAACACTGGGGTGCATAAATTCCTTTGGATTGGTGTTTCAGTGTTCTTAGGATATAATCCTAGCAGTGGAATTGCTGGGTCAAAAGGCAGATCCATTTTTAGTTTTCTTAGAAAATTCCATACTGCTTTCCATAGTGGTTGTACCAGTCTGCAATCCCACCAACAGTGCGCTAGGGTCCCCTTTTCTCCACAACCTCTCCAACACTTTTTTGTTGCTTTATTTATGATGTCCATTCTGACAGGTGTGAAGTGGTATCTTATTGTGGTTTTAATTTGCATCTCTCTGATAGCTAGCAATACTGAGAATATTTTCATGTGTCTTTAGATCCTCCTTGTATGTCCTCCACTTGGAGAAGTGTCTGTTCAAGTTCTTTGCCCATTTTTTAATTGGGTTGCTTGTCTTCTTAGAGTGGAGTCATCTAAGTTCTTTATATATTTTGAAGATTAAACCCTTGTCTGAGGTATCATTGGCAAATATATTTTCCCATACAGTTGGTTCTCTTTTTATTTTAATACTGTTTTCTTTAGCCATGCAGAAGCTTTTTTATTTTGATGAGATCCCATTTATTATTGTTTCCTTTATGTCCCTTGCTTTAGGGTACATATCAGTAAAATGTTGCTGTGTGAAATGTCTGAGATTTTCCTGCCTATGTTCTCCTCTAGGACTTTAATGGTGTCACATCTTATATTTAACTCTTTTATCCACCTTGAGTTTATTTTTGTGTATGGTGTAAGCTGCTGCTCAAATTTCATTTTTTTTGCATGTAGCTGTCCAGTTCTCCCAACACCACTTGTTGAAGAGGCCACTTTTACTCCATTTTATGTTGCTGCCTCCTTTGTCGAATATTAATTGACCATAGAGAATTAGGTTTATTTCTGGGCTCTCTGTTCTATTCCACTGGTCCATGTGCCTGTTTTTGTGCCAGTACCAGGCTGTTTTGATTACAGTGGCCTCGTAATACTGTTTGGTGTCAGGTATTGTGATCCCTCCTACTTGGCTCTTCTTTCTCAAAATTGCTGCAGCTATTTAACGTCATTTATGATTCCATATAAATTTTTGAAGTGTTTGTTCTATATCTGTGAAATATGCCATTAGTATTTTGATAGGTATTGCATTGAATCTGGAAATTGCTTTGGGTAGTATGGACATTTTAATGATGTTAATTCTTCCAATCCACGAACATGGTATACATTTCATTTGTTTGTGTCTCCCTTGATTTCTTTCTTCAGCGTTCTGCAGTTTTCTGAGTATAGATCCTTTACTTCCTTGGTTAGGTTTATTCCTAGGTATTTTATTTTTCTTGTTGCTGTGTCAAATGAGATTTTTTCCTTGACTTCTGCTTCTGCTGTCTCATTGTTGGTATACAAAAATGCCTTTGATTTCTGGATATTGACCTTTTATCCTGCTGTTTGGTCAAATTCATTTATTAGGTTGAGCAGCTTTTTGGCCGAGTCTATAGGATTTTGTATGAACACTATCATGTCATCTGCAAACAATGAGAGCTTTGTTTCCTCCTTTCCAATTTGGATGCCTTTTATTTCCTTTTCTTGTGTAATTGCTGTGGCTAAGACTTCCAATACTATATTGAATAGAAATGGTGAAAGTGGACAAACTTGCCTTATTCCTAATCTTAGTGGAAATGATTTTAGTTTTTGCCCTTTAAGTATGATGTTGGCTGTAGGTCTCTCATATATGGCCTTGATTATGTTGAGAAATGCTCCATCTGTTCCCTCTTTCTGAGTGTTTTTATCATAAAGGGTGTTGTACCTTATCAAATGCTTTTTCCGCATCTATTGATATGATCATGTGATTTTTGTCTTTGCTTTTGTTTGTGTGACATATTACAATTACTGATTTGCGAATGTCTAACCAAGGTTGCATTCCTGGGATGAATCCCACTTGGTCATGGTTTATGATCTTTTTAATGTATTGTTGAATGCGGTTTGCCAATATTTTGTTGAGAATTTTAGCATCTATGTTCATCAGCAATATTGGTCTAAAGTTTTCTTTCTCCGTTTTGTCTTTATCTGGTTTGGGGATTAGGATGATGCTGGCTTCATAAAAAGAGTTTGGGAGTTTTCCATCTTCTTGGATTTTTTGGAATAGTTTATGAATTATAGGGATTAGCTCTTCCTTAAATGCTTTGTAAAATTCTCCTGTGAAACCATCTGGTCCCAGGCTTTTGTGTTTTGGGAATTTTTTGATTATAGCTTCTATATCATCTGCTGTTATTGGTCTGTTCAGGCTTTCTGCTTCTTCTTCATTGAGTTTTGGGAGATTATATTTTTCTAGAAAGTTGTCTATTTCACCTAAGTTTTCAAATTTCTTGGCATACAGTTCTTCATAGTAATTTCTTATAATCCTTTTTATTTCTGTGGTGTCAGTTGTAATCTCTCCTGTTTCATTTCTGATTGTGTTTATTTGGGTCCTCTCTCTTTTTTTCTTGATCAGCCTGCTTAAAGGCTTATCAATTTTGTTTATCTTTTCAAAGAACCAGCTCCTGTATTCATTGATCCTTAGAATTGTGCTTTTAGTCTCTTTGTCATTGTTTTCTGCTCTTATCTTGGTTATTTTGTTCCTTGTACTTTCTCTGGGCTGTCTTTGTTGTTGTTCCTTAAGTTTTTGTAGGTGTAGGGTTAAGTTGTTTGTTTGAAATGTTTCTCTTTTTTAGGTAGGCCTGTATTGCGATGAACTTCTTTCTGAGGACTGCCTTTGCTGTGTCCTATAAGTTTTGGGTCACTGTGAGTTCATTTTCATTTGTTTCCAGAAACTTTTGTTTTTTTTTTCCCTAATTTCATTCTTGACTCATTCATTGTTTAATAACATGCTATTCAATCTCCATGATTTTGGGGATTTTGGGTTTTTCCCCTTGGGGTTGGTTTCTAGTTTCAGTCCCTTGTGGTCAGAGAAAATGCCTGGTATAATTTCAATTTTCTTGAATTTGTTGAGGCTTCTTTTGTGTCCTATCATGTGGTCTATCTTTGGCAATGTTCCACGTGCATTAGAAAAGAATGTGTATTCAATTTCTTTGGGATGAAGGCTCGATATATATCAGTTAAGTCCATTTCATCCAGAATGTTTTTCAATGCCACAATGTCTTTTTTGATTTTTTGTTTGGAAGATCTGTCCATTTTTGACAATGGGGTGTTAAAATCCCCTAGTATAATTGTTTTGATGTCAATATCTTTCTTGAAGTCCTCTAAGATTTTTTTTTTTTTGTATTTAGGTGCTCCTATGTTTGGTGCATATATTCACAATGTTTGTGTCTTCCTGCTGGATTCTTCCCTTGAGTATTATGAACTGACTTTCTAGGTCTCTCTTTATGGTTATTCTTTTGAAGTCTATTTTGTCTGATATGAGTATTGCTACCCTGACTTTTTTTCCCTGTCCATTTGCTTGGAAAATTTGTTTCCAGCCCATCACTTTGAGTCTGTGTAGGTCTTTTGTCCTGAGGTGGGTCTCTTGTAGGCAGCATACATGTGGGTCATGCTTTCTTATCCATTCAGCTCTTCTATGTCTTTTGATTGGAGCATTGAATGCATTTATATTTAAGGTTATTATTGATAGGTACTGATTCATTGCCATTTTCATACCTATGTTCCTCTCTCTCTCCCTTTTCCTTCCTTTCCTTAAAACAGTCTCTTCAGCATATCTTGCAGAACTGGTTTGGTAGAGGTGTATTCTTTAAGACTTCTTTTGTCTGGGAAGCTCTTTATTTGGCCTTCTATCTTGATTGAAAGCTTGCTGAGTAAAGTAGTCTTGGTTGCAGGCCTTTGGTTCTCAGTACTTGGAATATTTCTTGCCATTCTCTTCTAGCTTGGAACGTTTCCATTGAGAAGTCAGCTGCTGGCCATATTGGGGCTCCCTTGTATGTTACTTCCATTTTCTCCCTTGCTGCCTTTAAGATTCTCTCTTTGTCTTGGAATTTTGCCATTTTAATTATGATGTCTTGTAGTGGGCTTCTTTGGGTTCCTCCTGATTGGGACTCTGTGTTTCCTGGATTTGCATGACTTTTTCTCTCATCAAATTAGGGAAGCTTTCCATTATTACTTTTTCAAATAGGTTTTCTATCCCTTGCTCTTCTTCTTCTCCTTCTGGTATCCCTATTATATGGACATTATTATGTTTCATATTGTCTTGCATTTCTCTTAATCCCTCTTCATTCTTTTTGAGCCTCTTTTCCTTTTCTTGCTCTTTCTGGGTGTTTTTTACTACTTTTTCCTCCAACTCTCTGTTCTGATCTTCTGCTTCATCAGTTCTACTTTTCATTCCTTCCACTGTGTTCTTCAGTTCAGAAATTGTACTCTTCATTTCCTCTTGGCCCTTGTTGATAGTTTCTATTTCCTTTTTCATGTTCATATAGTTGTCAGTGAGTTCATCGTAGCTTCCCTGTAGTTCTGGTAGCTCATTGAGAGCTCATGGACCTTCCTGATAACCATTGTTTTGAACTCAGAATCTGACAGTTGAGCTGCCTCTGTTTGATTAGCATTTTTTTCTGGGGCTTCCTCCTTTTCTTTCATTGGGGAATTATTTATTTGTCTTCCCATTGTTTTTGAGGCTCTTCTTATTAGCCTTAGCTTCTTAAATTGGTCTGTTTTGGCTCCCTGGGTTTATGGTGTGAACTTCCGTGGTAGAATACCTGTGAGATTCAGTGGTGCTGTCTCCTTCAGGTATCCTGGTGTTCACAGGTTCCATTGTGTTATCTGTTGAAATGCCTCCTCCTTGGGACCAACTCTGTTTTTTTTTCACATTTCCAGGGTTGGTTTTGTTGTTGTTGTTTTGTTTTGTTTTATTTTGTTTTGTTTTTGCCTTACTTGTGGTATTTAAAATGAGAAAAGAGGAAAAATGGAAAGAGAAGAAAGAAAAAGAAAGGAAAAAAGAGGAAAGAAGAAAAGATAAAATTGGAAAGAAAAGAAGAGGGAATAAGACAAGAAAGAAGAAATGAGAAGCAAAGTGCATTGAGAAGTAAAAAAGATAAAAACAATGAAAAAATAATAGAAAAAAAATTAAAATTTTAAAATACAAAAAAAGAAAAAAGCATCAAGAAAAAAGAAAAAAATAAAAATAAAAAAAGAAAACCCAACAACTCTTGCTGTTTTCAATCTTGCCGAGCTGGTGTTTCTGGTCTTGCTGGCTGCAATGACTTAGTGGTGACCTTATCACTTTTCTCCCTGTTCATCTCTCAGTTATCTTTTCGCTATTGTCCTCAGAGCTAGCCCTGGGCCTCTCCGCCCAGGGCCTCAGATGTACGTTTTGGGGAAGCATGTGCCTACCCCAGTTGCACGCAGGTGCCTATGATCTTGCAGCCACCTGCGGTCACATATGGGTGCCAATCCTCACGCAATCGTCCCTGATGGCCAGCTCGGACAGTCGCATGAGCTCAGGCGTGCAGCCGTCCCATAGGTGCTCAGAGCCAAAGATCGCGCTGAGCTCAGGTGTGTGGCTGTCCCAATGGCACTGGCTGCCAACAATCAGGAGAGCTCTGGTGTGCAGTCCTCCCCGATTTATGCATGGGTGTTGACACCCCCAGCTTGTCTGCCACTGAGACCCGAACTCCACTCTGTGAGATTTCAAGCAACTGGGTTTATCCCAGTGCAGCTAAAACTTTGTTTGGCTGGGGAGGGAGCAGTTGACCCAGCTCCCTCCCTAATCTTGTGGCGAGCCTGGCGAATGCCAGCTGGGGCCTCAGTCCCGGCCCTGGTGTCTGCGCTGCCCCTCGGGCTCTTATTGTTCTGAAGTACTCTCCTTACCATCTGGTTTTTCAATGTCCACTACAATTTTTGATCTCCTGTTTTCAAATATGCTGTGTTTCTGATGGCTGTTTGCTCTGTTCCAACATAAATTGACCAGGATTTTCTCCTCTGTGTAGGGGGAAGTGAAATGTGCTCCTTTCTACCACCCCACCATCTTCCCGAACTTTTTCCATTTTTTAAAAAATTTGGTTTCTTTACTGTCAAGTTGGGATAATTAGAGAAGCTTCTATATAAATTATGTCTCCTTTTAAAGTAACTTTGTATAATATGCTTATTCTAGCTAATGCATCAGGTCTTCAAGTAAAATGGCAAATATTAGGCAGCAGCAAAGTAACATGAATTGTTATTGTAATAGGAGCGGCTGATTGATCTGTACTGGAAAGAGCTCAAAGTTCCATTTGAACATCCTGTAAGAAATGTTTAGTCTCAAGCTTTCTTTTCTTCTTTTGGAAGTTCTTTTATAATTATAATTTTTCCAATTATTTCAGTATTCAAATGCATTTTATGCTTCCACGAACAAATATGTGGGTGCCATGAATTTAAAGAAAATCTCTCCCTGTCAGGTAAACTGAGGCTGTTTAGACCAGTAAATTCATAAGGCGCCTCATAACAGTTTGTATTTGGAAAGGGACAGGTGGTGGTTGAAGAGTAGTCATTAATTGAAAAGATGCCCTGCCACTTGCACTGAAGCTTCACACTTAATTGGATGTTATTGAGAACAGATAAAGTAGTCCCAGTACCTACAAGGGCCTCAGGAACTTCCCCTATGATAGTAATTTTAATTTCTTTTTAACTGTTACTAAGGGGAAAATGAAATGCCCTTACAGTCCTCTGAGCAAACCTCTGCTTGCTTTTGCGGGTTTTTTTCCTGTTTTTGATCTTATTTAAGTTTTATATACCCCTTTTTAAAGTCAACAGACTTCCCTACAGGAGTTTCCTGGTGAACCTTATTTAGTAAACGTGTTGCTTCACTCCCAGTAACCTGTAGGTGCATTCACTGGAGGAGGTCAGAATAGCCATGATCTCGTGTCCCAACAATTCAATTACATTTTTTTTTTTTTACAAACCCATCAGAGTCCTAGAGAAAATCTTTGAAAAATTGAGGTGGATTTTTATATTCACTTTTAGTTTTAGGAATATATATATAGTTCCTCATTGCTTCCTGATTAATTTTTTTTTCCTGAAGGGGGCTGCTAAAATTCCTGGAATAATTTTTGTCTAAATTTCTACTTTTATTTTTTTGAAGATTACTAGGGAATGGTAGTAGAGAATACATACAGGGGATAGAAATAAGAAATAAAGAGGGCAAGTCAGACTAATTAAAAAAAAAAAACTCAGAGGCAAAGAATACAGTGAGGGACGTGTAGAAGGAGGAGGCATGTGGTGCTGGCATTCGTTAGCTATCGGAGCTTTTCCTAGTTCAGAGAAAGTCCCTAAAAAATTTATTGCTTTTTTAAAGAGAGGAGTTATCTATGCTTCTTCTAGAAGCTTCTAATTTCCAATAAAGATATGTGTGCCATTTATTCAGTTAAATTCAGAGCTCTATTTTTTCTTCATTTTGAAAGCCTATATTGATTAAATGTCAAAAGATTTCTACTTTGGCCCTCCTAAATTGATACCTCTTCTAATAAAATCTTTACTTTTGTATAAGTATGTGCACAATAAATAAAGTCTTCTTATTTTTTGTGCATCTGCCAGAGTAGTAATGAAGGGACTGGGGCTGAAAGTTTGTAGCCTTGTAGACTTGGTATCCCATATCCATTTTACTATTTTTATTAACTTTTAAATCTGATTTATTTCTCCCCCCACCATCATTCTTTGGGGGTTATTGGTTACTAGAGTCCAGAGATCTTCCAGCTTGCCGACAATACAAAGTACTGCACACAGTTTTGAGACTTTATTGGTAATGTTAATTTAAGAGCAGAAAACAGATCTGTCTACCTGGTGTTGAGCAGGCTACATCCTTCTCTTACTTGTCAATGTATCTCTTGCAACCTGTTTTCCTGACAAGTTTCCACATTTCTACTTACAGATGCCAGGTGTTTTTCTTTTACCTTTCATTCTTTTATAAAACTATTTATTTGTTTGTTTATCAATGGATTGATCAATTATTGATTGATAAAAGGGGAAGGGATAGAGAAACAGAGAGAAATACTGATGTGGGAGAGAAACAGCAATTGGTTTTCTATTGTGTGGACCCTGACAAGGGACCAAACCTGCAAGGCTGGCATGTGCCTTGACCTCTAATCAAACCAGAGACATTTTTTGCTCTGTGTGAAAATGCCCAACTAACTGAAGTTTCCATTTATTATTCAACTAGAAATCATGACAGCCAGCTGTGGGAGCAAAATATGTTTTTTTCTCTCACCTTTCAATTCCTCTAGCTAATCTAATAATAAATTACTAGAGGCAGATTAACAGGAGACAACATAAAGTTTTTGTTACACTAATAAATATTCTGAAGTGAAAAACAGAGGGACCCCAAAAAGTATTGGGTAGTTAAGACATACTCTGTTCTGAAGATAAAAAACAAAAAGCATTTTGGTTTGAAGCTTCATGATACACACACACGCTGTAGCTTGGAGATTCCAAAGCCAATTAATAGTATATAAATATTGGCTTGGCATTTTCATGTGGATGTGCCTCATTCAGCTGGTCCTCTATCTAAATAGTTCCTAGGTTGTTAAAAGGTAAGTTCTAAGAAATTTTTTGAGCCTTCTAATTCTCAATGGCAAGATCATAATCAATATCCTAAAAGACACGTTGGGGTGGCAACTATGCTTCCTTTCACAGCCCAGCCACTACCCTCCAGCTGCCTTAACAAATATAACTGAAAGTTCAATCCCACCACACCTAGGCATTAATTAAAGTCATTATGTACCTAAAGTATTAAAAAATAAGACAAAATACTGACATTCTTTGTCATGTAAATATAGCAACTTTTGACTTCTTATTACAGAAAAATTTAAAAGTTACATTTGAACCTGCTAATAAAAATGTTCCAAGCTTTGGTTTTCATCACTTCCTTATCATGAGGAACTTAATTCCTGGAAAGTAACTCAATACATGTGTTGTGATCTTATCCACAGTTCTTCAGGAAAAACCAAAAGTCCTGTGACCCTGACTCATGTCTTAGATTCATGTTCATGTTATCATTATTTATTAGTTTATCAGATCAAATATTTTTACATGTCCTGATTTTAATTATTTATTTTGTTTTTTATTTATATTTTATTGTCATTCAAGTATAGTTGTCTCCATTTTCACCTGACCCCACTTGCCTACCCCTTCCTTCCCTGCCTCCCACCCTGAAGCCAACTGTCTTTGGCTTTTTTCATGTGTCTTTTCTACATGTTCCTTGACACTTGCACTATTTTCCCCCATTATGCCTCTCCCCCATACCCCTGTGGTTATTGTCAATTATTCTTTATTTCAATGTCTCTGGTTATATTTTGTTTGCATTTTTTATTAGGTTTACTGGTGGTCTCCTAGGTTGCTACCAGAACTTGGCTATTTTAACTCATGCTGTTGTGAACATTGGGATGCACAGGATCTTTTGAACTGGTGTTTCAGGATTCTTAGGGTATAATCCCAGCAGTGACAATACTGGGTCAAAAGGCATTTCCATTTTCAGTTTCCTGAGGCTATTCCACACTGTTTCCACAGTGGCTGCACCAATCTGCATTCCTACCAACAGTTCAGTAGGGTTCACTTTTTTCTACAACCTAGCCAGCACTTGTTAGTTAATTTGGTTTTGATGATCATTTTGACTAGTGTGAAGTGGTATGTTATTGTGGTTTTCATTTGCATGTCTCTAATGGCTAGTGGTGCTGAGCATCCTTTCATATGTCTCTGGGTCCTCTTCATATCCTCTTTGGAGAAGTGTTTGTTCAAGTCCTTTTCCATTTTTTAAATTGGGTTGTGTGTCTTCCTCGAGTGGAGTCATGTGAGCTGTATATATATTTTGGAGATCAAACCCTTCTCGGAGGAATCATTTGAAAATATAATTTGCCGTATGGTTGCTTCCCTTTCCATTTTGTTGATGTTTGCTTCAGCCAAGCAGAATATTTTATCTTGATGAGATCCCATTTGTTTATCCTTTCCCTCATGTCTCTTGCTTTAGAGAACATATCAGTGAAAATATTCTGTGTGGAATATCTGAGGTTTTCCTGCCTATGTTCCCCTCTAGGACTTCTATAGTGTCCTGAATCATGTTTAAGTCTTTTATTCACCTCAAATACATTTGTGTGTGTGTTGTAAGATGGTGAACATGTTTCATCTTCTTGCACATAGTTGTGCACACCTGTCAATGCCATTTATTGAAGAGGCTATTTTTATGCCATTTTAAACATCTGCTTACTTTGTCAAATATTAATTGACCATAGAGACTTGGGTTTATTTCTGGGCTCTCTGTTCTGTTCCATTGGTCTGTGTGTCTGTTCTTATGTCAGTACCAGACTATTTTGATTAAAGTGGCCTTGTAATATAGTTTGGTACCAGGTATTGTGATCCCTTCTACTTTGCTCTTCTTTCTCCAAATTGCTGAAGGTGTTTGCTGTAATTTATGCTTTCATATAAATTTTTGAAATGTTTGCTCTATGCCTGTGAAATATGTCACTGGTATTTTAATAGTGTTTGTGTTCAATCTATAAATTGCTTTGGGTATTATGGACATTTAGATGATGTTAATTCTTCCAATCTATGAACACAGTATATGCTTCTATTTATGAGTTTCTTTCTTAATTTCTTTCTTCAGTGTTGTGTACTTTTCTGAGTATAGGTCTTTTACCTCCTTGGTAAGGTTTAATCATTATATATATGTGTGTGTGTGTATGTGTGTGTGTGTGTGTGTGTGTGTGTGTATTTGCTATAGTAAATGGGAATGTTTTCTTGTTTTCTGTTTCTGATATTCCTTTCACAGTAAAAAATGCCTTTGATATCTGAATATTGACTTTGAATCCTGTTGTTTTGCCAAATTCACTTAGTACATCAGGTAGTTTTTTTGTTGGAAAATATAGGGTTTTCTATGTACATGATCATGTCCTGTGCAAACAGTGGCAGTTTTACTTCCTCCTTTCCAATTTGAATGCTTCTTATTTCTTGTTGATGTGTGATCACTTTGGCTAGGACATCCCATACTACTTCGAATAGAAGTGGTGAAAGCCGACATCCTTGTCTTCTACCTGATCTTAGTGAGACTACGTTTTCAGTGGGATCTAAGATATAGATCTCTGAAAGGCACATATTCAAGGCTGGATAAATTTTTGAACAAAAGGGAACATGGGAATATGTGCTTTCCAAAGAACTGTAGATCAAGACAAGCAAAACTTTTCATAAATCCTGAACAGGGGGCCATTTTATGTTTTGGTTGTAAAGTTACTGAAGTAAGGTAGGTTTCTACTCTTCCTCAGAGACTGGCACACCAGGAAGATTAAAATTCAATGTAGTGGGCCCAGTATTTGAATAAATATTCTTTGGTTCTTAACATTGACTAGAAGCTTTCAAAAACACTTATGCAAGTTTCAAAAGGCCAGATAAAGGGTCAGCCTTTACCAAATTACATTGATATTGTCAACAGAATGGCCTAAAGAAATAGATGTCAGAGGAGTATATTCAGGAAGAAACTTTCTAAAGTTTCCTGACTATGAGGGAACATTAAGTCCTCTAAGTCATAACACAAATGCCTTCTTCATGGTGTAGGGACTCACAGCTAAATCCCTTTCAGCCAAGAGTCAGTTTGCCTATCCTTCAGTTCCTGCAGTTTATGAAATGTTGTCAGTTCCTAGCAATGGGAACGGGGCAAAATAGCTGAGATTGTGGAACAGAGCCAGGATTTAATCTCTCAGGATGCTATATTTTTTCATATTTCTGCACTCACATTTTATTATTATTTTTTGGGCTCAAAATCATGTACAATGAATGAGAGTATTCTCAATCCTATAAGATGGCTGCTGTAATTTACTTTGTCCTGATTAGTTACTGAAGTGAAGAGAAACTGACATTCACCACATAGTTTGCTCTGTTGCAGGTTTTCCTATAGACCATAGCATGGCAGACTTTTAAAATTTTATTTTTTATTTTTTATGTAATATTGTTCAGCTGTAGTTGTCCTGCATTTTTCTGCATGGCTTACCCCAATCCCAGCCTCCCCAGCACCCACAGTCATTCCTCACCCAATGCTTCATGCCCATGAATCCTCTATATGTGTTCCTTTATTTGTCACTTTCCATTGTTTCCCCCATTTTCCCCCATCCCACTCCCCTTTGCTCAGTATCGTTTTATCCTTTTGTTACAGATGTCTTGTTCTATTTCCCTCATTTGATTGCTGATTAGGTTACACTTAGAGGTGCGATCATATGGTATTTGTCTTTCACCAACTGGCTTATCTCACTTAGCTTAATGCTCTCAGCTCCATCCATGCTGTCATGATTGTTAGGAGCTACTTTTTCTGTGGTCTAGTATTCCATTGTTTAAATGTACCATGGTTTTCTGATACACTCATTTACTGACAGGCACTTAGGCTCTTTGCAGTGCTTGGCTATTATAAATAACACTGCTATGAACATTGGGGTGCATAGGTTCTTTTCAGTTGGTGATTCAGTATTTGTAGGGTGTAGTCTTAGCAGTGGGATCACTGGATTGAAAGGCAGTCTTATTTTTACATTTTGGAGGGAATTGTATCCTATTTTCTGCAGTGAACACATTAGTCCTCATTCCCACCAATATTGTATTAGGGTACTCTTTTCTCCATAACCTCAACAGCACTTGTCATTTGTTGATTTCTTGCCAGCATTTGTAGTTTGTTAATTTATTAATAATGGACATACTGACTGGTGTGAACTGGTATCTCATTGTGATTTTCTTAACTTTTTTCATTGTTGTTCAGTACAGTTGTCTTCATTTCTCCCCATCACTCCCTCCATACCAGCCATCCACACTTCCCACCCTTGATCCTACCCCCATTTCAGTTTTGTTCATGCATTTTTTATAGATGTTCCTGAAAACCATCCCCCCCCCCAGTATGCCCTCCCATCTCCCCTCTGGTTACTGTCAGTTTGTTCTTAATTTCAATATCTTTCTAGTGTCTAGTCATTCTGGGCCTCCTCTCATATGTCTGTTGTACCTCTGTATGTCTTTCTCGGAGAAGTGTTTGTTCATATCCTTTGCCCATTTTCTAATTGGATTGCTTGTCTTCTTGGTGTGGAGTTGTGTGAGTTCTTTATGTATTTCGAAGATTAAATACTTGTCTGAGATTTCATTGGCAAATATGTTTTCCCCTACAGTTTGTTCCCTTTCCATTTTATTGTTCTTTTCTTTAGCCATGCAGAAGCTTTATAGTTGGATGTAGTCCATTTGTTTATTCTTTCCTTTCCATCCCTTGCCCTAGGGGATCCATCAGTGAAACTATAGCTAACTATAATGTCTGAAATTTTCATGCCTGTGTTTTCCTCTAGGACTTTTATGATGTCATGACTTATATTAAAGGCTTTTAACCATCTTGACTTTATTTTGGTGTATGGTGCAATTTTGTGGTCTAATTTCATCGTTTTTTCTTTTTTTTTTTGCATGTACTAATCCAGATCTCTCAACACCATTTACTGAAGAGGTTATTTTTATTCCATTTTATGTTCCTGCTTCCTGTGTCAAATATTAATTGACCATGTAGACATAGATTTATTTCTGGCCTCTCTATTCTGTTCCATTGGTCCATGAGTCTGTTCTTATGCTAGTACCAGACTGATTTGATTACAATGGCTCTATAATATAGTTATATATCAGGTATTGTGATCCCTCCTACTTTGTTCTTTTTTTCTCAAAATTGCTGAGACCATTGAGGACTATTTAGGGTTCCATGTAAATCTTTGAAATGTTTTTTTCTATACCTGTGGAATATGTCATTGGTATTTTCAAATGGATTGAATTGAATCTATAGATTGCCTTTGGTAGTATGGATATTTTAATGATGATAATTCTTCCAGACCATGAATATGGTATATGCTTCCAGTTATTTGTGTCTTTATTAATTTCCTTCTTCAGTGTTATATAGATCTCTGAGTACAGGTTTTTACTTCTCTGGTTAAATTTATTCCTTAGTATTTTATTTTTCTGGTTGCTATAGTAAATGGAATATTTTTCCTAATTTATCTTTCTGATATTTCATTGTTGGTATACAAAATACCTTTGTTTTGTCAATATTGACTTTGAACCCTGATATTTTGACAAATTCATTTATTAGATCCAGTTGTTTATTGGTAGAGTTCATAGGGTTTTCCATGTACATTATAATGTCACCGGCAAATAGGGAAAGATTTACTTCCTCCTTCCAATTTAGATGATTTTTATTCCTTCCTCTTGTATGACACTGCAGCTAGAATTCCAACACTATGTTGGATCTAAATGGTTAAAACATGCACCCTTGTCCCTGATCTTAGTGGGAAATCTTTTGTCCATAGTATTTTTTATGATCCTCTGCATTTCTGTATTGGTTATAATTTCAGCAGTTTCATTTCTGGTTTTATTTAGTTGGGTCATATGTCTTTTTTTGTTGATGAGCCTGGTTGAAGACTTGTTGAACTTGTGTGTCTTTTTGAAAGAACCAGCTCCTGGATCTATTGATCAATTAGATTGGCCTTTTAGCTTTTATGCCATTTAATTATTCTCTGATCTTGATTATTTCCTGCCTTCTGCTTGCTTTGGGACAAGATGGGAGTTTTAATAGCCACGTGGTTTTAGGAACATTCACCGTCATACCACACCTGCATCCTCCCTGGTTTTGCATGATTCTCTGTTCTCCTTGGTTGTTGTACTAGCATATACTCTGATTTTTCTGGCAGTTCTGGTTGTTGTTTTTTTTTTGTTTGCTTTTAGATTGCTTGTTACCCTTCTTATATTTGTGTGAGGAGACAATGTGAGTCTATCTACACGTCTTTCTGGCCAGAAGCCCAAAAGGAAGCTTTTTAATAAGAGTGGCTAAAAGGTTCACTGATGGGAGTAGCACCCACCCTTCCACCTCTTTTAAAAATACTTGGCCCTGGCAAGTACAAAATTTAAAATTCTTCTCTAAAAATTAATGAAAAGTTTAGTTTTATGAATGAAGAAATTCATCTTATTGCAACAGGTATATTAATGGTTTTTGCATTTTTATACCTGGGTCATGGGTAATTTTTATTTATTTATTTCATAAAATATATTTTTATGGTTTATTTAAGGAAGTATCCTCTGCATCAGGATATAGTTTAAAAGCAGTTACATGTGTGTGATTTGAGAAGAATGATATACAATCAATAAGACTCCCCTGAAACCTTTCTTTTGTGGACTTTCCCTGTCTTTCTCCTTAGCAATACAAGACAGTTCTCAGTTCTCAGAAACACAGAGAATCTATCTTTACAACTGCCTAAACAGAAATATAATATATAAATAGTGCTAGGCATTTACTAAATAAGTCACAGGCCAATGAGTTCAATCGTGCAGCTGTGAAATACAATGGGGAAGAGGTTTTGAGACCTTAAGACTGGGTAATCTGCTGTGTTTCCAATGTGTCTTCGATTGCCTTAAGAGAGTATTTGGTTTCCTTCTTACCTGCAAAATGGTAAGCTCTGCCTATTTGACTAGCTGCCCGATTAGCATATTTTATGTTGTACTTTTTGTTATGCACTTGCTTTTGAATTAGAAGCAATATGGCTTGCCTATATGTGAAGTCTAAACAAAGCTCTCAGATTACTGTTGTTCAGTTTCATTGTCTGTGCAAAATACATTCTTAAGAGTTCAATGTTTCCAAGTCCACCTAGGGTTTATTTAACCTCATTACACTGCTAACAGCATTAGTGGCTGTGTCAAAACGTCATCATAATCTTCTCCGAACAAAAGGTTACTTTAACAGCATGACATTCAGTGGTATAAAGCCCTGCAAGTTCATGCCAAGCTTCTTTTTCACCAATAAATTGTCCCAGACCCTTATTCAGGTGCTCACTGGTCTCCAAACTGTTCCCCTGAGCATTTCCTCTGTGGCGTTCACAATTGCTCACTATTTCATGATACTTCTTTTCTCTATATTTTAACTTTTTCTTGAATTGTTTCCTGAGACATTGGAAAACCCTGAGACCTTCCTAATGCCTTCAGAATGGTAATTAGTTTTAAAATTAAACAATCAGGTCATTGTTTGTGTCTGCCTGTATAGATATCTTTATGTCCACCTCTCCAGGAAATAATTAGAATTGATTTATAAAATTCCTCTACTTAATCGGCTCGCATAAATTCAAAATATAACAAAAACTAACCCAGTTTCTACTTCATTAATGGCCAACATTTTGGGTGAATAAAATGTTATTTTTACTGAATCTCTTAATAACATATCTAAAGGATGAGTCAACTACAGACATAATACTGATGTGTACATGTACAATTGGAGTACATGTATGTTTCTTATGAGAGTGATTGTGGTATCATGGAATAGGCTTTATTATTCAGACTACAAAAAATACCAAATTTCTTTAAGAAGACACATCATGAACTAAGTGTGCCAATGTGGTTTAAAAGAGCTAAATATGTGTAATGGATGAATTGCTTGCCTTTCTCCATACTAATTAAAGAAAATATAATTATACATTCAAAATATTTCTAATTCAAAATTTACTCTGACAGCATTCTATTCACATATCATCCAATGCAGTAGGTAGAATAAATAAGAACATGGCAATTAAACAATATTTTTAAAGCCACAGTAGTCTATGACCTGTTTCTGTGAAGAGATCTGTGTGATGTCCTGCTAGGGTCTGTGCCTTGGGCCCCACAGGATAGCTAGGGTAGTTGAAGAAAGCCCTCCAAATGTAGTGGAATTGAGAAGAGAATCTCCCTGCAATAGAATAGCTACCTGACCAGGCACCTCAGGCTAGATTGATAATAAGAGGAGGTAAGGGTGGGGAAAAGTGGAGTCCCAATGCTAAAACTGCAAAGTTAAGAACCTGAGTGGCTTTGCTGACCAACTGCTTCAAAGGACAAACTCAAGGGAGGTTGACACCACACTATGAATGGTTTGAGGGGACAATGCCTCACCTGTAGGAGGGACATGGAAAGAAATCAGAGTAGAAACAAGAGCTTAGTAGGTAAAGCAGTTGAATGACTAAATCCAAGAGACCTCCCAAAGCTTTCCTGATGGAGATAAGCCCTGTAAAGAAGAGCATTGTGGGATGAAGTAGAGAATGGATGGGTTGGGGGGTTACTTTCTCATATAAGATGGTCAGAGAAAACATCCATGTCTATGTGACATTGAGTGAGACCTAGAAAGGAGCAGAGGGGGTTATGGTGGACATAAACCCATTTAGGGTTATGGCTGGTGACACCTGATTTAGGCTGCTTAGTTACCTAAGTGCAGAGGAACTGACTTTCACCACATGGTTTTCTCTGATGAAGTTTTTTTTCTATAAAATGTAAGATGAAAGTTTTCATAGTCATCTGAGTTTGGAAAGCTTCACCCCAAGATTTCACCTGCATTCTCTCTACCTCTGGGTGGTGTCCTCTTCTCCAAGAGATACCAAACAAAGGAGGTCAGACATAGCTTCATAAGGTGTGAGGTCATTTCTAACTCCATGGGCATTGGTCTGAACTAGGAAAGATGAGCTAGAGTGTTGGTTTTATTTCCAAAGCTTCCAAGTAGATATTACTAACAAAAGGAACAGAAATGCATTGAACTTATGGAAATAACTTTACTGACATATAAACAAGAATAATCAAGGTTTAGAAAACTTTTGGAAGAAAGGCAAAGGCAAAGATCAGTGTTGCTACTCACAAGATTGTCCTCTTGTTCATTCCCATTGTCTACAACAGTGTCCAGGTGCCTTCCACATATTTACATGAAGAAGGACAGAGCTCAGATTCTATGTGCTCATCACCTACTCCCACTGGTTATCACAGGACCACTGCTCATCACCTGAAGGATACAATGTCACCCCCACTGTGGACATGGTACAAATGAGACCAACCTGAGATGAGAGTTGTCTGAAATATGACCTTAACTCAACAATAATGACAATGTCTGCTTACATTTGTGAGTGTTTATTGATTCAATACAAATCTTTTAAGAACTATTCACCTTAAAAATCTATTATAATGCTGCAAAATATTTTATTTAGAATTTAATAGCTTATGTCAGTAAATCACTGTCACTCAATTTCACATGCAGCACAACAGACAAACTTACAGTAGACCGGATGGGGTTGGAAACTTCACACTGGTAAGTCCCAGGATCTTCCCTCTTCACAGGGTCTATGGTGAGGTGTTAGTGGACTTTTGACACCTTCATGCATTGACTGAGCTGCAGATTCATGCCATTGAACAACCACTGAATGGAGAGTGCATTTGTGTTTCATGTCAAGACCACAGTATCCTTATTCTCTGTGACTGTGGTGTTACTGGCTGTGAGGGAGACCACTAACTCAGGCTCTGTAGAGAACCAGGGAATGTGACTAATTAAGAATGGGCTTCACGCATGGAACCATGCTACTTACTCAGAATTCAACCACTCACAGCCCACAGTGAGCTATGTAAGGGTTTCCAGAGTATGTTCCTTACATTTGCAGACAGATAATTGTCTAAGCTCATGTATAAGTATGTATGGAGACAGCTGCAGCTCCACTGTGACCATATCTAATCCCCGCATGATTTGATTCATATTCCCTCAGTCATCTGTGTTAGCAGCTCACAAAACCCCTTCCCAGCCCATGGTTCCTAAAACCTCATCATCAGGTAGAATTGCCCTCTCTTGAGGTTTTACTGATCTTTTCCTAAGACTTTTTTTACCCACAAAACATTAGATACCACTCCTTATGTAAACTTTTATCCATGTTGTGGAAGGCAAGCTTACCACTTTGTCTATCTCTGGAACCAAGGAAGTTTACAGTGAGTGGAAAAGTATTTAGCTTTTGTTGAATAATTTATTAGTCAATAAAGAGTGTTCAATAAAGACAGTATTTTTAATAAATGGGTTGCATGCCAATATTCACATGCAGACAAGTGACATGGGTCATTGTCTGATCCCACACACAAAAATTCAGTCAATGAGGTCAAATTCTAAAGGTTAGACCCCAAACTATAAAATGCTTAGAAAAGTATAGGGAGAAGCCTTATGACATTGATTTGGAAATGGTATTATGAATATGACACTAAGTACACAGGTAAAAAATAGGCAATTTGGATTTTGTCAAAATGAAAATGTTTTCTTCATCCAAAAATACAAGTTGAAAGGTGACCTATGAAATTGGAGAAAATATTTTGCAAATTATATGGAAAATAAAAGGTTGATGTCTAGAATGTACAAAAGGACTTCTAGAACTCAACAACAACCACAAAACCATATACAAACTGACTTAAAAATGAGTAAAATACTTGAATAGACATTTCTCCAGAGAATACATGCAACAGGCCAAAATTCATAGGAAAAATGCTCAACCCCAGTGCTATTCATAAAAATGAAAGTCAAACTCTCCAGGTTGCATTTGTTGCTGGTGAAGTTGGGTGTGGTTAACTTTGCTCTGCAGGTAAGAGAATAAAAATTGCCCCGTATAGTGCCTTCCCTTTCTTCAAAATCTTCTACAACCATAGTTGGCACCTCTCACATCTCAGTCAACTTGAGTCTTTGACAGAACCCAGGAGGTCTGTGCATCACTAGAAAATGCATGGGAATCTGGGTGCTCAGAGAATGCATGTCCTCCAGCTATATGTGTGGTGGAAAGTACAGACTTTCTCAGGTGTCATTTAAGTATCAGTGTTTGTTTATGGAAAGACATGATTTTGCATCAGATACAGCCCTGTACTTCTGGTTCTTCACAGACCTCCTTACTGCCTGGTTGACAAGAAGTGTTTCCGTCCAACTGCACAGACTTCTATCACCCAGCTGGTGTGTGTTTTTGTGAGGCACCATTTTCCAGGACATGCTAGAGACTAGAGTTTGTTCAATATTAACAAATAGAGACCAGGGCAAGTAAAATGGAAGTTGGCTAGTCAGGCCTCTTGGCCTAGAGGTGGGTCAGGTATTTTAAGGTGAGTGTGAACCAAATTAGTCAGTGAGACAAATGAGTCAATGAGCCAAAACATGATAGAACAAAATCCAAGAGGTGATTTAGGAAAGAGAAAAAAGGACAGGCAGAAGTTGATTAAGGCAGCAGAATCAAGGGCTCTGCCCTTGACCATAAAAGTGATTCTCTCCCCTATGAGGGCAGGTGAGGACGGATGCAAATGCAAAACAAGTATCTTATAGGAAGTGGTGTCATAGACTTGCTGAAATTTTGGCCCTTATGGACAATATGTTTCATGTGACTATGAGATAGAAATTTGGAAAAAAACTTAAAGTTCTTCTGTATGTAAAAATTATTATTAACAGCCCATGGCCTAAGAGGTATTGCAGAAAGTCTATTTTATTAAAGTAAGTAATCTGAGACGATGGTTTCTGTTCCTGGAGGAACAGAAAGCCTGCCTCTCATGTCAGGAATTTAAAGGATTCTGAGTCCAGGTTCCAGGCTCAGAAGTGATTTTGGATCATTCTCTCACTTATTCATTCGTTCGTTCATTCATTCATTCATTCATTTTATCACCATTTATTTCTTTGTAATTTATCAGCACCAACTGAATATTTGTTACATGTTGGTCCCTGAGACTGTTTCAGGCATAGAGTGGAGATTGAGAAGACAAAGTCCTTTCTTCATATTTGCTAGTGATGACTCTACCAAAAACAAGAAGTAAATAAGTAAGGGATGTGAAGTCCAGTGGAGGAAGGTGTGGATGGGCCACCTGAAGGGAGAGCTGTGTGGTGATTCTGATTGTTACTGCAGGTAATTTGTTCTAGAGTAAAAATACATTTCTCCTTTTTGTCACTACAAAGGCCAAAAGGTATTCCAGTGAGATAGCATGCCTGAGACAAAATAATCTGCACCAACCCATTGGTTTAAAAATCCAAAGATACCCTCACATGGTCTCTAATGTTGAGGAATTAAATCTGAGGCCATAGTAGACCTTGAGAGACTCTGATCAGCTGCTCATGGTCTATGTGACTCTGCTGTAGTGACTGTATCTCCAGGTGCCTCAGTTTATTGTCAAGGAAAGTTGGCTGCTAAGTTCTGAGTACACAAACTATACAATATTTACAGCATCTGATCTTAACCAGAGAGAGAAGAGTTGTTCAAATATAGAGTATTTCTTATTGATGAACTCCAAGAGAGAATCCCCCGGTCTGTTCCCTGGTGAATAAGGAGATTCCAGGAGCATCTTTTTTTCTCGGTTAATTTCTGGGGATGTTGACCTTCTTCTGAACCTTTCTAAGACCCTCAGGACAGTAGGTTATACACAAGGACATTGTTTAACTGAGCTCTACACATACAGACTCAGGTGATACCAAACTCCTTTTTTTGCCAAGATGTGGCTCTTGCTCCTGAGTCCTGAATGGTGACCAGCTCAGGATCGTTGTGTCTTGGGCAACCATTAAACCATTTCTCACTCAGCCTTTCCCAGGAGCCCAAACACAACTTGGCACAGGCCCTCCACAGTCCCTGGGTTCAAGATCCCTGAGACAAGGTTCTGGGGAGGAATTTCTGAGCTGAGCTCTGTAAGAATTTCAGGGGGCCTCTCAGACCATGTTTTGATCTAGTACATCAATGTCATTCTCAAGGTCAAGTTCATAGGCAGGTTCTCAGGGGGCTGAATGAGATGGGACTCCATCACAATGATCCTTCTCTCTGCAGTGACTGTCCACAGGGGTGCAATCTGGGAAGGGAACTGATACCTTGGGAAATTTGTCTACACAAAATCCAACCTGAAACAAAATGAGGAGAGGAATGGAAGCAGAATTCTGGGATGTCTGTACTGTGTGTTAAGTAGAATCCACCCCATCCAACACCCAGTGTTCAGAGAGCAATCACTCACCATAGACAATAAGCTGCCCCAGTCAAATTTCTTTTATGATATCTCTAACATAGACTACTACAGTGTACATTCCTTCATCCTCCATGTAGGCATTGTCAATCAGCAAGGATCCATCTGCATTTATTCTCTCATCCACTGTATGCAGACCTTTTATGTCGTATCTCAGGTATGATATCTCAGTTATAAGAAATGAAATCATACAATTTCTGTCAATCCTTTGCCCTTGTACCATACAAAGGCTGCAACATTGGGAGGTGTATTGAGGAGAGGTAGAAGTACAGCCGCCCCTTCAGCAATAGAGGCCGACACAATAGAGACTTGAGCTGTGGTGGACTGGCAGCAGAACTTGAAGAGTGAGAATGGGAAAGGAGGAAAAAAAAAGATCTATGTTTGTATGGATATACTGTGGTGGAAAAATTAGGCTCTGAATCCTGAGAAGTTCTTTATTTCTCAGCCTTGGCCTACAGGTGAGTGTGTGTCTCCCCTGGTCAAGGTCCACAGCATGGCCCCCATTATTTCATCCCCTATGAAACTGTTACTTTTTCAGTTTCTCCAGGTGTTTTCTTGCTCATCCCCTCATTATGCTCAGACTCTTTCTTACACTCAGAGGCATTTTTTTGGAATATGCTATGCTGACAACCTTCTCTAAAGATTCTCTCTCTTCACTACTTTTTTCCCATGGGTCCTTGTGCATAACTCACATAACATCCACATCTTTCCTTTTCCCTCTCTCCTACTGAACATGGGCTCAAATAAAGGGCCTTGTAGGATCTTGTACCTCCAGGGATGTCAACAGGCTGCAAGTACTTGGACTGGAATGAGTGAGCAATCCCAGGTTTGTACCATGTATGGTATATTTGAGCATTTCTCAGGTTGGCAGTAAAGACAATGCCTAGCACCCCTGGTTAAGTTTTTACTTTTTCTATTCTTTCTTGCCAAAAATTATCATTATTATTACTATTACTACTACTACTACTACTACTATTATTATTATTATTATGTTTTTATTAGTCATACTAATGATGAATAATAGGAAAAGAACAGCGATTGAGGTTTTCCTGTTTGTCATCACTTCCAATTTATGAGATTTTCCTCTCTCTGAACCCATTCCTGATCCTACTCTGCTATACTTGTCCTTCACTCTTAGGTCCAAATGGAAGTCTTCCCTCTTTTCTCAGAGCACTGGTGTCTCAGCAGATCCCAG
This sequence comes from Anoura caudifer, assembly GCA_004027475.1. Taxonomy (NCBI): domain Eukaryota; kingdom Metazoa; phylum Chordata; class Mammalia; order Chiroptera; family Phyllostomidae; genus Anoura; species Anoura caudifer. The sequence continues at coordinate 25,927 of PVKU01009993.1, read as the reverse complement.
GCAGCCTGTGTCAGGTCCTTATACTACAGCAAGGAATTGTCTTCTGCTTACCAACCATCAGGAGCCCTTGCCAGTGGACATGTCCTCTGTGGGGAGAAAATGATAGGGATCCCATGGTGTATGTTGTCTGCTCTGTGGCTGCCTCTTCAAGAAAATGTGAGGTTCTGTAAGGCTCATGGGCACCTCTGTCCAGAATGGTGCAGTCTACTGTGTGTCCTACCTGTGCACTGAGCTTTATTCTGGGGCATATTTACTATTCTTGTCATGTGGGCTGGGGGCGGGGTCTCTGCAAAGGACCTTCCCACTCCCTGCCTTCATTCTGCCACCCCAGTCCCTATTTACCAGAGCTGCTCCCCTGCCTTTTAGTTCCCTGGGAACTCCTGAGGTTTCTCAAACCGTACACATGCACACATGCACACATGCATATAATCTGACACATAAACACATACTCTCATGCTGGGTTTGGAAAGCACTAGAGTAGGTTGTCTGGATATCAGACATTCCCAAGAACTTCCTGTCAGCTGCAAATAGGCCTTTCCCACAGCCCTCTCTCTATCACATTTGAGTTCTTCTTTTTTTTTATCAGAGCAGGTGTTTTGAAGCTAAGTCAGAAAAACGTGTCACAATCATACAAACCCAGCTGTGCATCAGATCACCTGTGAAATTTAGTGAACATTACAATTCCCAGGTGGCACCTTAAAAATGCAGCTTCAGCAGCTGTCCCACTAATGTGGGTGTCCATTGAAAATGAGATGTCTTGATGTGAAGGTTGAACCATTTATGCTCTCCTGTCCACATAGAAAGTCTCCAGATTCTATTAAATTGCAAATTCTGAAGGGGAGGTAGTGGGCCAGAGACTCTGCGTGTGACAAGCTCTCAGGAGACATATATCCTCCAGCCTTGTATGTTATCCTTGCAATAGCAAGGATAATGGGGGAACTTTTACCCGTAAGAGGAGGATCCACTCCTTCCAGCACTGACCTGTGCTGTGTCTTGGTCTGTGGTCTCTCAGCAGAGCACAGGGAGTCCTGGCTGTTCTCAAAATATGGGGATCATTTGTGTTTGTGACATGGAAACTCAGGAGGGAATTCAGTCTTCACGTTCTCAAATGCTCTGGGAAGCTTTTATGCCCTCCCAGCAGGAAGGTTACAGAGATGACTCTGGCAGTGAAAAGGGTCAAGCATGGTGATAATTGCATAGAGGACCCTTCTTCTATCTCAGGTTGTCACCAGATTGGACTTTGCCTCCAGGGAGAAAGATTCAAAGCCAGGAGTCTCAGTAGGACCTGCAGTTTTGGGGTGTGAAGTGGGAGGTGTTCTGTTGTCCCAGGAAGAAAAGACTTTGAGGAAAGATCTGGTATCTGTGCACTTCCAGTCCTCCAAGGAGTTTCATGCCTCTCCATGTCTGTTTATTGCACCTGATCTTGTGCTTCTGACTGTGGACAACCTCTGATTTCTTCCTGAGAGGCTTTCCTGTGGTCTCCCAACTTGCCCATGGATGATGCCAGGCATAGTGGATAGAGCAGCACAGAAACCCCTGAGGGAGGAGATACTTCCCGGCCCTGTCAAAGTAAGAAACTTTCAAACCTGAAAGCAATGCAATGAGTTTATCTGAGCTAAACTGACCACTTATGCCTGGGAGAAAGGACTCAAATCCTCCGAAGAAAGGCAATTTTGAAGCTTGCTTTGTACATGACATTCAAAGTACAAAGTGAAAATATTGCATAGAATGCATTAGAAGGTGAGAGATAAAATAGCAGGGAAATCTCCAGAATCGGAAAAAAGGCAAAAGGGACAAACATACTTTTTACATCGATGTGTACAGGATTACTCAAATTTACAAGAGAGAGAGAAGGTGTTCAGAGGACCAGATAACATAAAGGTTTCTGTGTTATCATACACTTGCTCCAGATTCTGTGCATTTGATTGGTTCAGGAAAAGAAATCATTGTCATCTGTCAAAATCATCCTCTCCAAGGTGCAAAAAAAAAAAAAAAAAAAAAAAAAAAAAAAAGGATCAGGGCTCACTCAAGTAGAAGACGGAACATTCCTAAACAAAATATAGGCCTGGGATACGGCAACCTGCCATCACCTACCCAACTAGAAATTTCTGATCAGAATATCCTGAGAGGCTTATCAGGCCTGCCATGTGGCCCCCTAAGGTTCTCATGGTTGCTGCATGGCCCCTTTCTGTTAACAGTCTCTAGAAGTAGCAGGTGGGACAGAGCAGTCAAGAGGAAGGGCCCAAGAAAAGCCCATTGACACAGGGGGAGAAAATCAAGCCCCTTTTCCATCTTATTAACCTAAGCCAGGTTCCTGTGTTTATTTCTGTGTGTCTCAATGTTGTCCCCTAGAGAACAGAAGTAGAACTTCAGCCAATGTCAGGGGCTTTCCAGGGACCTGGATCAGTGCAGGGTGAGCCCAGTGAAAAGGCAGGCATTATTGAGAGTACTGTGAGTCCAGGGTCAGGAGAACTGTCCCACCAGGGGAATGTGCTATTTCAGACAGAGCTCTCTGTTTTCAAAAGTTCCAAGGAAGGTCCTGTGGAAGGTTCTCCTAAGACTTTTAGAGAGGGTGATGGCCTGGAGGGTTGATCCCAAAAATGTTCTGTGTGTCTATCATCACTACATTGGGATGTTGCATACGAGTCATTTCTGTGTCTCTGTCCTCCCATAGGGCCTAGGAACTGGAGCATCTCCACATGAATACTCAACCAGGAGCCTGTGTGTTGTATTGTGAGGAGAAGAGAGGTTCTTGTTGAACCCTCAGCCCCTCTGAGATGGAAGCAACCACAGATTCTGGGTTCTCCTGTCCCATTCTGGATAGGAAGTTTCCCTTGGTCCCCAGGACATCATGACATAGGCAGATGTCTTCAGAATCAACAGTCAGGTGCCCCAAAGACAGAATTTGGGAATGAAAAGTCTTCCTTGTTTCTTATAAGTTCAGTGTATGTTCTTTCCTCCCCTGGCAGGAGCTCTTCCAGGGGTAGAGTATCCTGCATTTCTCTCAGGTCAGGTATCTGTGAGAACAGGAAAAACACAGGCCCTGGGTGATGAGACTTAACCCACAAGGTGGGCCTGTGTGATTTTGGAGGAATAATATTTGATCTAACTTGTTACTGTTAGGAGGATCCTTTCATTCCACCTGAATGTATGAGAACTAAAAGCCTGACCTGAGGATGTCCCCCAGGAGGCAGTGGCTTCCTCTCATGCTGACACCAAGTATTTGGGTTTTTAAGAAATATAATGTGACTATAAGTGCCAGACAGAGTGACAGGCTTCCGTTGTGCAGTTTCCCTTATTGATTTACTGAGTGTTTACAGAGGATCTGTGGTGTGTCAGGCTGTTGGCTGGGCCCTGGAAACTCCAAAGAGAACAAGGAATGTATGGGCCCTGTGCTTTTTGAGTTTACCTTGTAAGAGCAACAGGCTCTCCAATCAATCATGGCTCTAAGGAATTAACCATAAACAAGTGCAGGGTGATAAAGTGAAACTCCTGAAACATTTACAACATGTACTAGAGTCTCAGCTGGTCTTGGGATCACAGAGAGCACATCTGTGAAAGGACTCTCAGCTGAGACCTAAAGAGTTAGTAACCATTTCCTACTTGAAAAACAGAGGGTGTTAAAAAAAAATTGCCTCCACAGGACTAACCTTTGGTGGGCTGACCCTTGGCTGGTTGGAGGAGTGGACACAATCCATGTGGGGAGCTTGAAGAGTCAGGGAGACTGTGGAATGATTGATACTGGTGAGGTTGGTCCCTGTTGGGCTGTGGGTGCTGGTGATGTGAGGAGATCAGCCATGCCTAGAAAGGTGCCAGCCTGCATAGTAATTCTGCTGCCCCCTGCTGGACTTGCAGAAAAAATGGGCAAGAAAATATATTATTGTTTGGTATTTCTTTGTTTTGGTGTTGCACTTTCCATTGTACTTATACTTTAAGCTATATTTAACTTATGTGTGGAAAATTTTAATATATTTATTGACTTGTAGTTCAATATCATAAGCTTAACTTATTGAAAGTACGCAATTTATGAAATGTTTTCATATGCATTCACCAGAGGCATTGTACAATGAAAATAAAGACCATGTCCCTTACTATTAATGTCTTCCCATGTCCTCTTTCAATCTCCTTTTTCTTCACCTCTGAAATACCTTTTTTAGTGTTAATGAAACTCTAAAAGGTTGTTTTCCTGTTACAAATTATTTTGCATTTTCTGGAATTTTCTAATTTTTATCATAAAGTATGTAAATTCAGGCTGAATTTGTCTTCTTGATGCAACACAATTATTTTGATAGTTATTTCCTTTTATTCTCTAGTTTTCTTTCATTCCTGGGATGCATTAGCTTTATCTATTCACCCCTTTATGGACATTTGTGTTGTTTCCAATTTGGGACTGTTAAATTAAACCTGCCATGAACATGAGTGTAGAACAACCTTTAAAACATAGAGCACTGTTTTTAAAATCATGAATACCTAGAGGAATGGAAGTTAGGGAGTTGCCACAGGGAGTCTTGTTCCAAGGTCCCACAGCCACAGCCCCACCCAGATGTACAGAAACACCTGCTTCTTCACATAAAAGTGTGTCTGCCACAGCCCACCATCAGTCAACACAGTAGCAGAAATAATGACTTCATCTCCCTTCCAGCTTCCACAGGACATGCAAGTGCACCTCAGAGGCTGAATTTAATTCACATCTGGATTGTCAATCACTAGGAGTAGGGAAAAGGTTGTGTTTAAACTTTCAATTCCTGTAATATAAAAAGAAACCTAAAAGAGTTAAGCATATTGTAAATTGTGCTGCTATGAAAGACAAATACCATACCATCTCATCTATGAGTGGAACCTAATCAACAAAAGAAACAAGCAAGACAAATATACCAGAGATATTGAAATTAACAACAAACTGAGAGTGGCCAGAGGGGACGCAGGAGGGGATAATATTAGGGGGGAAAGGAGGGAAGGGTTTTCAGAAACATCTATGAAGGGCACTTGGACAAAATCAAATGGAGGTAAGATAAAGGGTGGGGATTGGGGTCTTCTGGAGTTGCGGAGGGTTGAAGACAGGTATAATGAACAACAATAAGAAAAGTAATAAAAAGTTAAGCATACTTGCCTAGTACCAATAGAAAATACATGGAATGTTTGAGTCTACTTGCAGGCTGTGCAATTCTGGGAGTGATCTTACCCAAGAAGCCTCAATTCTCTCATTTGATATCATAGAAACATGCTTGACCTTCTTTCTTGGATTTTAGAAAGAGCATCTAAAATGTTTGAAATTTTCTACATTTTTAGGGTGATAAGAATGTCTTTTGCTTTGATGAGGCAACTCTTGGCAGGCCTCTGGATGGTTGTAGAGTGAGGGCAGGTCACCAGAAACACCAAGTTCTAACAGAAAGCTGGGAATTTCCCCTGTTAATGTAAGAGATGTTTCAAGCTGAAGAGTATTACTGTGAGTCTACTTGAACCAAAAATGATGATGATTGTGGGGGAGAAAAACCTCAGTGGATTGAGAAAATACTCTGAAGAATGGCAATTCTGCACCATATTTTGTACAGTGCTATCACATCCAGTGGCCTATGGGATTAGGTGATATTTATTGACAATAGATCAGGGAGGTGAATGAAAGAAAGCAAATGCAGAAATCTCTGTGACTGGGTAAAAGTAGAAAAAATAGACACGTACATTTGTTAACTTGGTTGGCATTGGAAAGTCAGCAGTTAAGAATTAACACTATTGTGTTAATAGTGTTATTAAGTCAGCAGTTAAGAATTAACACTATCGTGTTATTACAGCCCTGGCTGGTGTAGCTCAGTGGATTGAGTTCTGGCTTAGGAGCCAAAGGGTTGCCATTTAGATTCCCAGTCAGGTCAATGCCTGGGTGGTGGGCCTGGTCACCAGTGAGGGGCAACTGCACATTGATGTTTCTCTCCCTCTCTTGATCTCCTTCCTTTTCCCTCTCTCTAAAGATAAATAAATAAAATCTTAATAAAAATAATTAACTCAATAAAAATAGTATGAGAAGATATATGGTCCCTGATCTGTGCTTTGGTTCAGGGAAGGGTCTGAGAAAAATAAAATTACCCTGACATTTTAAAGGTAAGTTATGGTAGAGGAAAAAGACAATAAACACCCTCAATTAAGGTAAAGATTGATTGTCATCAGGAAGGATACCATCCTAGGGCATGACTACTCACCATGACTCACTTTTAAATCAGTTAAGAGTTTTAATTTCAGACCATCCTCTGTGGTTACTTAAGTTTATGTGCTGTAAGTGCCACCATGCAGGCCTTCCCTGAGCTTGTCAGGTTGAGTATGTGGCCCCTTTTTTAATCCACACTGCTTTGCTTATGAATCAGCTGAAACAATGCATGGTGATTGGTGTTTTGGTTAGATAATATTATCTCAAGTGCTAGGAAGGGAATCTTAGGGAAACTTAGTTGTAGCATTTGTCTTGATGAATGATACACCATTGGTGAGGCAGCAAGACCTTAATCTTGGAAGGTAGTCAAAGCTTCTGAAAAGAGAAAAGCAGGTAAATGGGAGGCAGTCAGCCCACAGACCTTTGTTAGAAAAACACTCTGGATCAATTCGAACCTCTAAGCTATCCTGGGCTAAGATTTGCTATCTCATTTCTGTGTTTTGCATTTTAAATTGCATTTTCTTACAGTTTGTGGTCATACAATGCACCAAACCACTTTTAACTGTCTGACCATGAGATGGAATCTTATTTACTGTGATGTACCTATTATTATTAAGTGTTCATTTTTAATCTGATGTCTGATAGTTGTACACTTGGAAGCTGTCACTGTAAGGTTTATTTGGGGCCAGGCTGTGAGAACACAATGAAAATTACAATTACAGTGTAAAATTTCCACAGGTCAGGAGGACAGTAGGAGTTTTGTAAGTACCTTTTCTCTGTTTCAGGAACAGATATGGAGGGCCATGTTTTATAGCCACTTCAGCTCTCATTTGCATTAATATAGCTAGCAGTCCTTGCTGCATTTGTACATAAGGACACCACATAATTTTGTTCTAGCATTTATTTATAAAACTCTTCTCTCAATACTGTTATATCAGTAACCTACTACCAATTTCCTTGATTTTTGTTTGTCTCTATTTACTCAGTCAGAAATAAACAACTTAGTAGGGGAAACTACTTAAATTTTACCTCTTAAAACACACCCATCACTTCTTTTTGAAGTTGAATTGCTTTTCAATTTCAAAATGTTACCAGAAATTGGCCCTGGCCCAGGGCAGGCTGGCTGAAAGGTAGCCAGTGGTGCATGGCTTCTTTTCCATGTGCAGGAAGAATTCCCCAAAATAAGCCCATGCAATTTTGAGGATATGTTTATTAATGCCAGGGGGCAGACAGTGAAACAAGGTTAGGTCTAGAATAAAAAAAGAAGCAGAAGGGAGACTGGGTGGGGCTGCTGTGGCTCTCTTACAAGACTATGGGAAAGATATGAGACTAGGAGGGGCTTGTCTCAGCTTACTGCTGAATCACAGAAAAGGGGACTTGTGGAAAGGTTTCATGGGTTTGCTGACGGTGAGGTGCCACTGCCCATTGCTTCCCTGGTTGCAAGTCTTGTTTAGGACCCCTCAGAGACTGGAAAAATAAAGTTAATGAAAAAATCAGTTGATATGGTGCCAAAAGGGTGCCTACTGGATTATTTTTCTTCAAGAGTTTTATTCCTTTCCAAAGGTCAAATTTTTTTTTTATTATTTCTCTTCTGATGCTCTTCCTTTCTGTAGGTGTATCTGAGTTTCTGACCTGTTATTTTCTTTCTGTCTGAAGAACCTCTTTTAAAATTTCTTGACAGACAGGTCTACTTTCAACACACATTCCCTCATTTTTTTGTTTCTCTGAGAAAGTCTTTATTTCTCCTTCACTTTTTAAAATATATTTTATTGATTATGCTATTACAGTTACCCCATTTCTCCATTTCTCCCCCATCATTCTCCTCCACCCTGCACAACCTCTCCCACCCACATTCCGCCCTTTAGTTCATGTCCATGTGTCATAATTTCTTTAGCTTCTACATTTCCCACACTATTCTTGCCCTCCCCCTGTCTATTTTCTACCCACTGTCTATACTACTTATTCTGACAGAAGGCCCTTTTACCTCTGGCTGTAGAGGTCTCCACCTAAGTTAGGCGTCTACTCGTCCACAGAGATGGGGCAGAGAGACACCAGGAAGGTTATATTTCTTCACAGGGATGGGCCAAAATACCCTAGTCAGGTATTCTCTGAATCACAATACTGGTGAGAAGCATTTGAGGAGATATATATATTTCAAAAGGTTAGAGAAAGAATCTGCTATCAAAATTTCAATTACATTTCTAAAGGGAATGTTCTATAAATTTTGAGGTCAGAGGCCTGTATTTACAAACATCTGTCAGAAGATTAGAGACTCTAGGGGAACGTTGGGGCCTCTGAGTCATAACAAAACTGCTTTCTGTGTAATGGGGAGAAATACAACTAAATCTTATTCAGCCAATACCCAGTTTGCATCTCCATTAGTGTCTGCAATTTATAAAGAGGTGCAAATTCCCAGCAATTTACAAACAGCCACAAAACACCTGAGAGTCCCCAGGGAGAAGTAGGATGAGATCTCAAGAAAACTGTGCTCCAGAGTATTTTTTTAATGGATACATTTCATTTTTTTCTGCAGTCACCTTTCCTTTAATCAACATCACATCCAAGGAAGAAAAGTATTCTTGTTCCTCCAACATAGCTGCTGTCACTTGATTTCACCAGAGTAGTTACCTCAGTGCAGAGGAGCTGACATTTGCCACATAGTTTGCTCTGATGCACATGTTTTCATAAGACCTAAGAGAGGAGTTTTAACAGCCTCTCAAGATTACGAAGCCTCACACTCACACTTCACCCTCAGTCTCTCTAGCTTGGCTGATGCTCTTTTCTCCAGAAGTTATCAACATACCTGTGAAGTAAAACTTAGCTTTATAAAGGATAAGGTCACTTGTAATTCTGTGGGCATCAGCCTGAACTAGGACATTTGAGCCAAAGTTTTAAGTGTATTACCCATGCCTCCAATTAATTAGAAGACACAGTAACACTGAACTGATGCAAATAAGTCTATTTTCATACAAATAAGAATCTCAAGTGGGTCTTAGAAATTTGGGTGGAGAAATAAAATAGTGAAACAAATATCAGCATGCTGCCCACATGGGTGTTCTCTTATCTATTCCCCTTGCCCACAACTGTGTCCACACACCCTCCACACATTTCTCTGCTGAAGGTACTAAACTCAGTTTTCTGTGAGCTCCTCATGTGCTTCCACTGGCCATCAAACAACCACTTCCTGTCTTGTGAGGAACTCAGCATCACTTCCACCATGGAGATGGTGCAACCGGGAAAAAGCAAAGGTGGGATCTGGTGTGGAATGTGACCTTCACTCAACAGTAAAGACAATGTCAGTACACATTTTTTTTGTATTCATTTACTCAATGCAAGTCATGTAAGGACAATCTAGCTTGACAATAAATCTATTAAAAAGGTGCGAACAGTTTTCAGAGTTTAATAATATAGAAGAGGGGAGGAAGGCCACTCATAGTTCACATCCATCTTGAGGGGTCACACTTTCAACAGAACTGATGGGTTGGAGACTTGACACTGGTCATCCCTAGCATCCTCTTCCCTGATGGGGTCTATGGTGACATTTCTGTGGTTCTGGAACAACTTCATTTTTCTCCTGAGCCACAGATTCCTGCGATGGAACAAATACAGGTTAGGACAACATTGTGTAAAGGTCAGAGCCACAGCAATTTTGTGCTCTGTGACTGTGGTGCTGTGGGCTAAAAGGGCAGCACTCTCATGGGCACTGTGGAGAAACAAAAAATGTGACTGGTTGTGAGTGGGCTTGAGAACTGGGACCACACTGCTTCCTTTGAGATCTCAGCCTCTCTTAGTCCACATTGAGCTCTGTGAAGTTCACCAGAGGATGGTCCTGCCTCTGCAGAAGGACCATTATCTTTCTTCAGATGACAACCTGTAAAAACAACTGTGTGCTCTTTCTAAGCACTGCTCACCTCACTGTGAGCCTTGATCTCTTCCTGTGGAGGTAGCACAGGGAACCCCTTCCCAGCCCATGTGTGCTACAAGGTTTTCTTAATCCTTCCCAAAATCTTCCTTTGGCTTCAAAAAACATCAAATCACACACCGCATGTAAACTTCTACATGAAAGCCCTGAGTGGTGTGATTCAGAGGATGAAACAGTGGCAAACAAAAGAGTTGCCTGTTCCATTCCCAGTCAGGGCTTTTGCCAGGCTTATTCGAAAGGTCCCCAGTAGGGGGCATGTGAGAGACAAGGAGATATTCTTTCTCTCCCTCTCTGCCTCCCTTCTCCTCTCTCTAAAAACAAATAAATAAAATCTATAAAAATAAATAAGCAAGGCAGTTCCATCTGTAGTTTTTTTGGAGGAAATTCCATAGTGTTTTCCCCAATGACTACATGTCTGTGTTCACACCAACAATGTACTGGGCTTGCTTTCTTTTCTTTCTTTCTTTCTTCCTTCCTTCCTTCCTTCCTTCTTTCCTTCCTTCCTTCCTTCCTTCCTTCCTTCCTTCCTTCCTTCCTTCCTTCCCTCCTTTCTTTCTTTCTCTTTCTTCCTTTCTTTCTCACAAGCTTGCCAGCCTTTGTTTGTTCATTTGGGTATGATGGCCATTCTGACACGTGTGAAATGGTACCTTCTTATGATTTTAACTTTCATCTCTATGATGGCTAGTGATGCTGAGCGTCCTTTCCTATGTCTCTGGGCCCTATGTATGTCCTTCTTTGAGAAGTGTCTCCACTTCTGGGATTATGCCCTAAGAATCCTGAAACACCAATTCAAGGGAGCCTATGCACCCCAGTGTTCACAGCAGCACAATTTACAGTGGCCAAGTGTTGAAAGCAATCAAAGTACCCATCCATAAAAGTGAATCAGAGAACTCTGGCACAGTTACACAATGGAATACTATGAAACAGAAAGAAGGAGCTCCTACCCCTCATGACAGTATGGGTGGATCTGGAGAGCATTATGCTAAGTGAAGTGAGTGAGGCACTTGGTGGCTAAGTTCTTTAGAGGATTGTTTTGTGCACTCCAACCCTTCAGGCTCACTCTTTGGTCACAGCACATACCTAGGTTGCAGGCTCAGTCTCCAGTCAGGGCGTTTATGGAACACAATCAGCCAGCTCTCCTTGTTTACATCGTTTCTCCTTTCTTTTTTGGTAAACATCCATTATCTGTCTCCATCTTTTTTCCACTAAAACAACAAAAATGAAAACATGCTCAATATCAATACCATTAGGAAAACACAATTCAAAAACTCTTGGAGCTGCAGTAGTTGCTTGTGTTGCTGGGTATGGGTAACTCTGCTGTGCAGGTAACAGAGAGAACATTGCCCCAGATGGTATGTCTGATTGCTACAAAGTCTTCTGCAATCAGAGTTGGCAGCTCTCTGCTATCAGCCAACTTGAGTCTTTGAGTGAAAAAGGCAGAGTTTTGGCCAAGATGGAGGTGTGGGTAGAAACCCTTTGCTTCCTCACACAACCAAAAGGAGGATAACAACCAATACAAAATCAATAAACACCCAAAAGTGCCAGAAAATCAAACTGAGATCTTCACAGATTATCTACAATCTGGGTATCCTGCCTTAAATGTCAAAACTGAACCTGAAACAAAATGCAGAGTGGAATGGAGGTGGTGCCCAGGGCTGTCAGTCTTGTGTGTGAAGTAGGAGTCACCCCACCCAACTGCCAGTCACCAGAGAGCTATCACTCACCATATACATCAATATGGCCGAATACTATTATTTTTTCTGAATATGGAAGGTAGATAACTGCGGTGTATGTTCCAGCGTCCTTTGTGGTGACATTTTTCAACATCAAGGATCCATCAAATGCTGTCATCTCTTCATAGTGTTCAGGACCACGTACATGGAAAAGTGGTCTTTTAATATAAAATGCAAGCATATTTTTATGGTCCACGCCTATTCCCTTGTACCACACAATTCCTAGATCCCCAGGAGGCTTATTAACTATTATCAGAAGCAGATCATCCCCTTCAATAGCAAAGACTGGCAAAATTCTGATTTCGGCTGTGGTGGGTGGGCTCCAGAAAGTTAAGAGTGAAACTAGAAAATAAGAAAAAAATGCATCAATATTTGCATCTATGTACTGGGACAGAAAGATGAGGCCCTGAATCCTGAGCAGGTCTCTATATCTCTCAGCCTTGGTCTGCAGGTGAGGGTGTCTCCTGTGGTCAAGACCAACAGCATGGCCCCCATTACTTCAGCACCTCTGAAGCTGTTATTTTTTCTGTTTCAAATACTTACCTCCAGGTGTTTGCCTTGGTAACCTCCTCACTATGCTTAATCCAATGCTGGCACTCAGGAGCAGTTTTGAAAGACACGTTTGCTGATAGTCTTCTCTACGGATTCTCTGTGTTCACTTTCTGACCTGCCCTGCTCTGTTTTATTCATGGCTGTTGTGGGTACCTGAACTTACATCTATACCTTTTCTTGTCCCTCTCTCCTTCATAGAACCTGGGCTCTCTGGGAGCAGGGCTTGTCTGATGTAATACCTCCAGTGACTGCAACACCTTGAAAATGCATGGGGATGAATGGATGAGTGCTGTACCTCCTGGGAATTGTTTGCCCATTTCTGAGATTAGCCAAAAAGACAATGTCTAGCACCCCTGGTCAAATTTTTCTAGTGTTTCCTTACACCAGAAAGTATGTCAATAATAAATCGTTACTATTATTGCCAGTTTTCATAATTCAGTACTCAGTGATGAAAAATAGGAAATTAACAGAAATCCAGGATTTCCTGCCTCCCACCCCTTCCAGATTATAAGATTTTCCTCTTGCTGAGCCCCCTTCCTGATCCCACTCTTCCCTTTTCTTCTTTACACTCAGGTCCAGACAGAAGCCTTCCCTCTTTTCTCAGAGCACTGGAGTCTTCAGCAGACCCCAGCCAGTCTCTGTGTCAGATCAAAGGAATTGTCTCCTACTTACCAACCAGCAGGAGCCCTTGCCAGTGGACAAGTCCTCTGCAGGTAGAGACTGAATGGGACCCCATGGTGTATGTTGTCTGCTCTCTGACTGCCTCTTGGATAGAAGCTTGAGGCTCTGTAAGGTTCACAGGCACCTCTGTCCAGAATGGTGCAGTCTGCTGTGTGTCCTACCTGTAGGCTGACCTTTATTCTGGGAGAAGATTACGATTCCTATCATGTGAGCTGGGGTCAGGGAGTATGCACATGACCATCCCACTGCCTGCTCTAGATTTTTCCATCCTTGGCTCTTCTAACCAGTACTGTACTCTTTTAATTTGTTTCCCTGAGGCCTCTCAACACCACACAAACACACATGTAAACACACACACATGCATAAACACACACAGACAAACACCCACTCTCATCTGTATTTGGAAGAGCACAAGCCTGGAGTTTGTGAGTTTAGGGGTTTCTCCACAGCTTCCTGTCAGGTGCCCATAGTCCTCCTCACAGCACCCCCCCTCCCATTTGACTCTTCATTTCAGAGCAGTAGTTCTTGAGCTAAGTCACAGAAACTTGTCACAAGGAAATCACTCCTGCTGTGCATCACATCACCTGGGAAACATTGTAAACATTCCAATGCCCAGGTGACACCTTAAAAATGCAGCTTAGGCAGCTGTCCCCTAATGTGGGTGCCCATTCAGGGTGAAATCCTTTGATGTGGAAGTAGAAGCACCTCTTCTGCTGTCCTGTGCACAGGGGAACTCTCCAGGTGCTGTTAAAGTGCAGGTTCAGTGGGAACAGTGGGCCAGAGATTCTATCTGACAAGCTCTGAGGGGAGGTTGATCTGAATGGCCTGTTGAGCTCACCTGGAATCTGAAGGCCAACGGGGACATAGGTGTCTTCAGAGGATGTCATACTAATGCCAGATTGGCCTCTGTTGTGTCTTTAGCTTGGGTCTGACAGCACCAGACAGACTGCCCAGATATCATCAAAAAAGGGGATTATTTGTTTGTGAGACTGAACCTGGGCTGGGCACCAGCTCTTCCCCATGTTCTAAAAAGATCTCTAGTTTTATATTGTTTTCCACAAGGAGGTAACAGAAATAACCCTGGAGATGAGAAGTCATCAAACTTGGTGATAATTGCAGAGGGGAGACTTCTTCTACCTCAGGTTGTCATCAGACTGGCTTTTGCTTCCAGGGATAAAAACTGAAAACCAGAATTCTCAGTAGGACATGCAGTTTTAGGTGTGAAGTGGGAGATGTCCTATGTGTCCCAGGAAGAAGGGACTGTTGTGAAAGGTTGGGTGCCTGTGGGCTGCCTGTTTCTCAAGAGGGAGTTTCAGGTAGACCATTCCTCTCCAAGTGTGTTTGGAGGACCTGTCCTTGTGCTGCTGGCTTTTTGGACAACCTCTGAGTTATCCTGGGCAGATTCCTTGTCATCACCACACTTGCCAGTGGATGATGCCAGGCATGGAGTAGAGAGCAGCACAGAGACCCCTGAGAGAGGAGGTGCTCCTAGACTCTGTCAAGGTCAAAAATAGTTTGTACAGCAATGTAATGAGTTTACCTGAGCCAAACTGACCTCAGATACTTTGGAGAGAGGACTCAAATGCTTTGAAGAAAGACAGTTTTACAGTTTATTTTTACATTATTCTCAAAATAGAAAATGATGAAATTTGGGTAAAATCCAGAAGGGGGTGAAAGAAAACATTGCAGAGAAATCTCCAGAATTGGAAGAAAAAGCAAAATGGAGACACACATATGTTTTACATTGGTGGGTAGAGGATAATTAGCATTTACAGGACACAGAGAAGGTGCACAGGGGAGCAGATAACATAAAGGATGCTGTGGTCTCATACATTTGTCCCAGACTCTGTGCTGTGAATGGTCCAGGGAAGAAAATCACTCTGATGTGTCAAACTTGTGCTCTCCAAGATGCACAAAAATAGAGCAGGGCTCACTTAACTTAAAGATTGACCTTTCTTAAGGAAAATGCAGGCCTGGGATGTGACAACCTGCCGTCACCTGCCAAGTTAGAAATTTCTGATGAGAATATCTTGTGAGGCTTCTCAGGCCTGCCGTGTGGCCCCCTGAGCTTGTCAGGGTTGCTGCACAGCCCATTTCTGCGAACAGTCTCTAGAAGTAGCAGTTTCCATAGAGAAGTCATGAAGATGGACTAGAGAAAGGTCTGTGGAAGCAGGGAATGAAAATCAGGCTACTTCTCCATCTTCTTAGCCAAAGCCAGGTTCCTTTGTCTATATCCTGTGGCTCAATGTTATCCCATAGAGGACAGAAGCAGGCCTGCAGCCAATGTCAGGTGCTGCACAGGGTCACTGAGCAGTATAGGATGAGCCCAGTGAAAAGGCAGGCATTGTCCTGAATATTATGAGTCCAGTGTCAGAACTGTCCCCCCAGGGCATGTGCTGAACCATACAGAGCTCTCTGCTTTCAAGTATTCAAAGGAAGGGCCTGTTGAAGGTTCTCCTGAGGCTTTTGGAAGAGGGTGCTAGCCTGGAGGGTCATTCCAAAATATGTCCTGCATTTCTGCCATCACTACATTGGGATGCTGCATATAAGTCATTTCTGGGTCCCTGTCTGCCCACAGGGCCCAGGAGCAGGAGCATCTCCAGGTGAATATTCAACAAGGGTCCCTATGTGTTCTTTTATTAGGAGAAGAGAGGTTTCCTTAGGACCCTCATCTCATCTGAGATGGAAGCAACCACTGATTGTGGGTTCTCTGCACCATTCAGCACAGGAAGTTTCCCTTGTTCCCCAGGACGTCGTGCAGTGGAGACATGCCTTTAGAGACAACAGGCAGGTGTCCTACAGATCAAGAATTTTTGGAATGAAAAGTTATCCCTGATTCCTATAAGGTCAGGGTGTGCTCTTTCCTCCCCTGGCAGTAACTCTACCAGGGGTTGAGCATCCAGTGTTTCTGTAGGTCAGTTATCTCTGAGAACAGGAAAACAGAGGCCTGGGGTGATGAGACATAACTCACAAGGTGGGACTGTGGAGGGCTGTGACTTTGGAGGAATAAATGCAGTCCAACCCCTCACTCTTAGGAAGTTCCTTTCTTCCCTTCTGATGGTATGAGAAATAAAGCCTGACCCTAGCATGTCCCCAAGCAGGCGCCATCCTCCTGTCATGCTGACACCAGTGTCTTTTTGTCTATAAGAAATGTAGTTTCAATGCAAGTGTCACACAGAGTGACAGCCTTCCACTGGGCAGTTTCCCTTATTGATTTAACTCGTGATTAGGAAGCATCTGTCATGTGTCAGGCTCCTGGCTGGGCCCTGGAGACTCCAAACAGTATAAGACAAGTGTGGGCCCTGTGCTCATTGACTTTACCTGGTAACACAGACAGGCTGTCAGGTACTTAAATGGCTCTAGGAACTTAATTATAATCCTGTGAAGGGCCTCAAAAGAAAACTTCTGGTCTCTCCAGAGTATGTAATTGAGTCTCAGCTGGTCTGGGACACAGGAAGAGCACTTCTGAGAAAGTACCCTCTTGGCTAAAACCTGGAAAGTTAGTGGACATTTACTCCACAAAGAACAGAGGGTGTATAAGCTTCTTCAGAAGACTGACCTTTGTAGGGGTGATGCTCGGCTGGATGGAAGAGTAGACAGAATCCATTGGGGGAGCTTGAAGAGTTAGAAAGTCTGTATAATGAGTGATGCTGTTGAGGTTGGACCCCTGCTGCACTATGGGTGCTGCTGAGGTGGAGCCAGTGGTTCCCCAGGAAGGTTCCATCTGCAGAGTGATTCAGCCACCACCTGTGGACACATAGAAACATGGGCAAGGAAATGTCATGTTACAGTTGGGTATTTAATTTTGCTTAATATTGTACTTTGTATTCAACTTATACTTTAGGTAACATTTCATATATATATAATTTAAATATACTTATTGAATTATAGTTGAATATAAGGAGTTTAACATATTGAAAGTATGCAATTTATGAAGTGTTTTCTGATGCATGCACCAGAGAAGTTGTATAATGAAAATAAAGACCATGCCCCTTACTATTAAAGTCTTCTTATGCCCTCTTGTAATCTCCTTTTTCTTCACCTCTCCACCTCCTTTTTTAGCATTAAGGGAACTCTGTTCACTTTCTTCGCTGGTTTGTTTTTTTCATTATAAATTCATTGGCACTTTCTGGAATTTTTAAATTTTTTTTATAAACTATTTAATATGAGGCAAAATTTGGCTATTTTGACATAGTTCCTTCTTTTTTATTCTCTAGCTATACCTCATTCCATGGGTACATTAGTTTTGTTCATCTATTCATGCTTTATGACACTTGTGTTGTTTCCAGTTTGGGGCTGTTACATGTAAACCTTCCATGACCACATGTGCAGAGAAATCTTCAAGACAAAGACTCAGTGCTTGTAAAACCATGAATAGCTAGAGAAATAAAACTGGGGGAGCTGCCATTGGAAATCTGGTTTCAAGTTCACATGGCCACAGCCCCACCCCGAGGTAAGGAAACACCTGCTTCTTCACATAAAGCTGTTTGTCTGCCACAGCCCACCCATCAGTCAACACCTTAGAGGAAATAATGATGGTTCTCCCTTCCAGCTCTTGAATTAAACACAAGTGCACCTTGGAGGCTGAATTTGACTCACATTTGGATTCCCACTCACAATGATTATGAAAAAAAGATCATGGAAAGTTTCAGTGCCCATGATTTAAAAGAAAATGTAGAAGAAAATGAGCACAAATGAAAAGTGCCAATAGACTGTACGTGACATGTCTGAGCCCACCTGCAGGCTGTGTGACTCTGCAAACGTCATCCCACCTCCAGAAGCCACAGGTATGTCATGTGACATCAGAAAAAGACATTTGGTCTTCTTTGCTAGGAATTAGAAAAGAGCAGCTAAACCTTTGGAATGTTGTATGTGATGAGGGTGATAAGAGTGCTTTTGTCATGATGAGGCCACCCTTGGCAGACTTCTGCATAGTTGCAGAGTTAGGGCAGGTCACCAGAAAGGCCACTTCTAAATCAGAAGCTTGGGATTTTCAGCTGTCAATGTAAGAAACATCTAAACCTGTAGAGAACTTTTCTGAGTCTCTTTGAGGCAATCTTGAAGACAATTGCCAGGAAACAAAATCCCAATGAATGGAGAAAATTTTTCAGATAACAGCAGTGTTGCACCTTATTTTATACAGTACAGTCAAAGCCAGAAGCCCAAGGGGTTACAAGAAATCCACTGGCATTAGATGAGGGGGGCAGAGGCAAGCAAAGGGCAGAAATTTCTGAAATTGGGAAAAATAAAAGCAATAGACTCTTCTTTTGCGTATTAAGATTGTTTGTTCAGGACAGTTAGCACTTAATAATGAACATAAGGACAATAACAATGAAAGGCTTTTATTGTCTGTTTTGAAGTGAGGGGTCTGCAAAAAGATAAATTGTCATGGCATTTTAATGTTATGTCATGGTAGATGCAAAAAGAGAGTAAACAGGCTTAGTTAAGGTAAAGTTTGTTCTTCATCTAAAGAGCTGCTGTCCTAGGATATGACTGCCCACCATGACTCACTTTGAGTTAAAAGTTTAATTTAAGACCATCGTTTGTGGTAACCTCCAGTCTCTGAGTTTGTAAGTCCTACCATGCAGGCCTCCCCTGAGCTTATCAGGATTAACATGTGGCCAACTTTTTAGTTCACACCTTCTCATTGCAGTTATAAAATAATCTAAACAATTCATTGGTGACCGATGTACTGGTCCAATAACATTGTCTCAAGTGCTAGATGGGATTTTTAGGAAGATTTAGTGGCAGCATTTGTCTTGCTGAATGATAAACTATTGGTGATGCAGCAAGACCTTCACCTTGGATGGAAGTCAAAGTCCAATGTTCTCAAAAGAGAAAAGCAGGTAAACGGGAGGTAGTCAGCTTCACAGGCCTTTATTAAGACAAATATTCTGGATTGTTTCTAACCTATAAGCTATCACAGACTAAGCAGAGCCATCTGTCTCATTTCCCTGTGTTCATCCTGTACAGAATTTACTTACAGTTTGAGGGAACACTGCACATTTCTTCAGTATAAACATTCTCACCATAAGATGGGATCACATTTACTATGGCCCACCTCCAATTAATTATTATTAATCTGATTTTCACTAGTTCTACAATTAGAGCTCCAACCTTAAGGTTAATTTGGGGGCCAGGCTGTGAGAACACAATGCTGTACATTCCAATTACCATCGAAAACTTCCACAGGTGAGGAGGACAGTAAGAGTTTCATAAGTACATTTCCTCTGCTTCAGCAGCAGGTATGGAGGGCTGTGTTTTGCAGCCTCTTCAGCTTCTATTTAAATTAACATAATTACTATCCCTTGTTGAGTTAGGGTGTAAGGACATTCACATAACTAAATTGTAGTGTTTATACATGAAATCCCTTTCTCAATAACTTTATACCAGTGACCACCCAAAACTTCCCTTGATCATCTCAGTTCCAGTCTTTTTACTCACTCACAAATAACCAACTTATTAAGAGAAACTACATACTTTTAACCTCTCTTAAGAACACACACATCCACTTTTTTCCTTTACAATAGCATTTCTTTTTTAAAAAATATTATTGATTATACTTTACAGTTGTCCCATTTATCCCCCATCATTCTCCTCCACCCTGCAAACCCTTCAAACCCTCATCCCACCTTTAGTTCATGTCATGTGTCATAAGTTCTTTAGCTTCTACATTTCCCACACTATTCTTGCCCTCCTCCATCTATTTTCTACCTACCGTCTATGCTACTTATTCTCCATACCTTTTCCCCTCTCTCCTCCTCTCACTCCCCTGTTGCTAACCCTCCATGTGATCTCCATTTCTGTGTTTCTGTTCCTGTTCTAGATGTTTCCTTAGTTTCCTTTTGTTTTAGGTGTGGTGGTTAATATCTGTGAGTTTGCTGTCTTTTTACTGTCATATTTTTTATATTCTTTTTCTTAGATAAGTCCCTTTGACATTTCATATAAAAAGGGCTTGGTGATGATGAACTCCTTTAACTTGACCTTATCTGAGAAGTGCTTTGTCTTCCCTTCCATTCTAAATGACAGCTTTGCTGGATAGAGCAATCTTGGATGTAGGTCCTTGCCTGTCAAGACTTCAAATACTTCTTTCCAGCCCCTTCTTGCCTGTAAAGTATCTTTTGAGAAATCAGGTGACAGTCTGATGGTTACTCCTTGGTAGGTGACTGTCCCCTTATCCCTTGCTGCTTCTAGAATTCTCTCCTTCATTTTAATCTTGGATAATGTAATGATGATGTGCCTTGGTTTGGTCCTCCTTGGGTCCATCTTCTTTGGGACTCTCAGATCTTCCTGGGCTTCCTGGAAGTCTATTTCTTTTGCCAGATTGGACAAGTTCTCCTTTATCATTTGTTCAAATACGTTTTCCACTTGTGCTTCCTCTTCCCTTTCTGGTACCGCTATAATTCAGATATTGGGGCATTTAAAGATGTCCTGGACGTTCCTAAGCCTTTCCTCATTTTTCTAAAATTTTTCTTTCTTCTTTCTTTTCTGTTTGGTTGTTTCTTTCTTCCTTCTGGTCCACTCCATTGATTTGAGTCCCAGTTTTCCTCCCATCATTATTGTTTCTCTGTGAATTATCCTTCATTTCAATTATTGTAGCCTTCATTCGTTCATCTAATGTGAGGCCAAAATCAATGAGTTCTGTGAGCATCCTGATCATCAGTGCTTTGAACTGTGCATCTGATAGGTTGCCTATATCTTGGTCGCTTAGATGAAATGGTTCTGGGGTTTTGATATTTTCTCCCATTTGAACCACTTATTTTTGACCTGGTTACAGCTCTTACATAGTGAGGGGCGGAGCCTTAGGTGTTCCCCAGGCTGGAGCAGCCCAGTTGCTGGGTTATGAGAGGGAACAATGGCACTTGATCTGCTCTCTCCATTTCCAGTCCCTTCTGCTGCTTCCCCTGAGCAAATAGGGCCCGCTGATGGTGCTGATATCCATATGAGTGTGCTTGTGTAAATTCTAGGACCCTGTGGGTCTCCAACAAACTCTCCTGTGTGGCTGGGAGTCTCTCCTGGCACCTCAACTCCTATAAATGTTTTCAATTGCTGTTTTTAGGTTTTATTTCCTGGTGCTGGGTCCCTAGGTTGTGAGGTCTGTCTGGCTCCCCGATTTCACCTGGATTATCTGCATGCAAATGTGGGACTGCCTGGACAGCCAGCCACCTTGCAGGGCCTCACTGTGTCTGCTGGTTGCCATCCCATGCCCTTGGCCCGCTAACCACTGCCTGAGTGCCTGGGTCTGCCAACCTCCACTTTTTCCTGCCATAACTCTTCCCCTCTCAACAGTCTGGATTAATGGTTGTCAGACTACCATGCAGTTCAGTTTTCTATCTCTTCTGGCTGTTTTTTGTTTCTAAATCTTTGCGGTTTTTAATTTTGGTTGTTCAAGGAGGCACAGTGTATCCACCTACGCCTCCATCTTGACCGGCAGTCTGTATTTCCTATCCTTGTTACTCAGATCATATATTCTTTGTCATACTATTGTTGTTCCAGTATTATTGTAAGTAACTGTGGTTCCATATAATTGTTAAAACTACACAGCCATCTTCCATGATCTTAGTCCACTTCCTTATCTTCCAAAGCTTTATCACTGTTGTATTCTCTCACAGAGTACTACTTTCTATCCTTTACTCTCACTATATATCATCACCTGACCTCCCAAAACACTCTACTTTCTGAATTCAGCTCACAATCCTTCTTCCTCTAACAAGAGTCTTATCTCTTTTTCACCTTTTATAAAAACTGGCCAGTTGAGTGAAATATCACAGTTAATGCTATACTTATCCAAAAGATCTCCTATCTCTTCTCTCTGTGTTGGTACTTTAACTCCCATAGAATACCCTCTCACTGTCTTAATCCATTTTGCCTTCCCCTTGTAACTGATCACATACAAAAATTGGTGGGAGCTGCTGGAAGAGAGAACCCACCAACAAAGAAATCACCAACAGGTCAAAACCCAAGTACAACAAGAGAGACTACACACAAAAAAAGAAAGGGCCACCCCAGAGCATCAAGACAAGGAGATCTAAGAGACCACACCACTGAATCCCATAGAATTCCTAGCATAGATATTCATCCTATAAAGACAGCTTACAAAGTGAAACATCGGGAAGTGGAGAAACAAACCAAAAGAGTCCCCTAAAATGGGGAGACCAAAAAAGAACCTGCAATCAAAATGAATGGAAGACTCCCACTAAAAGAGAGAAGTGAATTGGAGGTAAGAAAACTATCAGATATACAATAATGGTTATAAAGATGCTCAAGGAACTCATAGACAACTACAAGGAACTGAGTGAGAAATGCAACAATATGAAAGAGGAAATAGAAACTATAAACAAAAACCATGAAGAAGTGAAAAAATACAATTTCTGAAATAAAAAACATACTAGAAGGTATTACAAATGGGTGGATGAAGTTGAGGACCAAATTAGTAAGCTGGAAGACAAGGCTGAAAGAAACACCCAGGTAGAGGAATTGCACAAAAAAAGATGAAAAAATATGAAGACAGCTTAAGGGAACTCCAAGATAATATGAAATGCAACAACATTTGAATAAAAGGAATACCAGAAGGAGAAAGAAAGGAACAATGGATAGAAACATTGTTTGAAAAAAAAATGATAGAAAACTTTCCAAACCTAGAGAGGGGAAAAACCTAACAAGTGCAGGAGGCATGAAGAGTCCTAAGCAAGATGAACTCAAAGAGGCTTACTCCAAGCCATATCATCGTTAAAAGGCCAAGTCTTAAAGACAAATGGAAAATCTTAAATGCAGTAAGGCACAAAAAAGAAGTAACATACAGAGGGGCTCCGATAAGACTAGTAGCTGATTTCTCCACAGAAGCACTCCAGTACAGGACAGAATGACAAGAGGTATTCCCAGTAATGAAAAGCAAAGTCCTGCAACCAAGACTACTCTACCCAGCAAGGCTCTTAATTAAACTATTAGGCCAAATAAGGATTTTCCCAGGCAAAAGAAGTATAAAAGTATATACCTCCACCAAAGCAGCCCTGCAGGAGATGCTAAAGGGACTGCTTTCAAAAGAGGAAGGAAAAGAGGGAGAGAGAGAGGAACACAGGTACAAAGGAAGTAAAATGGCAATGAATAAGTACCTACCCATAATAACCTTAAATGTTAATGGATTAAATGCTCCAATCAAAAGACATAGAGTAGCTAAATAGATAAGAAAACATGACCCATTCACATGCTGCCTATAAGAGATCTGCATCTAACAAAAGACCTACACAGACCAAAAGTGAAGGGTTGAAAAAATATTCCAAGGAAATAGGAAAAAAAGCCAGAGTAGCAATACTCATATCAGACAAAATAAACTTCAAAATAAAGGTATCAAAAGAGGCCCAGAAGGACATTTCATGATACTCAGTGGAAAAATCCATTAAGAAGACATAACTATTATAAACATATATGCACCCAGCATAGGAGCACGCAAATACATAAGGAAAATCTTGGAGGACTTCAAAAAAGATAGCAGCAATACAGTTATAGTAGAGGATTTTAATACTCCACTGTCAAAAATGGTTAGGTTTTCCAAACAAAATGTCAACAAAGATATTGATGTATTGAACAATGTCCTAGATCAAAAGGATTCATCTGATAAATATAGAGCACCATTCATCACAAACAAGCAAAATAAACATTCTTCTCAATTGCACATGAAGCATTTTCAAAGATAGACCATATGGTAGAACTCAACACAGGCCTCAGGAAGTTCAAGAAAACTGAAATTATGTCAAGCATTTTTTGTAACCACAAGAGACTGAAACTAAAAACCAACCTCAAGGAAAAAATCTCAAAAACACTCAAATTCTTGGAGATTTTTAAAGTACTTTTATTGATTATGCTATTACAGTTTGCCCAATATTTCTCCCTTTATCCCGCCTCCCCCTGCCCACTTAACCCTCCAGCATCCCCCTCTCCCTTAGATCATGTCCATGGGTTGTATGTATAAATTCTTTGAGACCTCTGTTTCCTATGCCATTTTTATCTCTCCCCATCTATTTTATGCCTACTAAATAGGCTTCTTCTTCCCTGTACCTTTTCTTCCCTATTACTCAGATGGCAACCCTCTTTGCTGCACTGCCATCTGGTTGTTCGGGTTGATTTTTTCTTTAATTCATTCATTGTTGGAGTTCCATGCAGTTTGATTTTCTGGATCTTCTGGTTGTTTATTGATTTTAGATTGGTTGTTATCCTTCTTTTGGTTGTGCAAGGAAGTGAAGGGTTTGTACCTATATTTCCATCTTGGACAGAAATTCCAAATTTTTGGAGATTGAAAGGCATACTATTAAACAATGAATGGGTCAAGAATGAGATCAAGGAAGAAATCAGAAAGTTTCTGGAAACAAATGAAAATGAAGACACAGCAGTCCAAAAATTATGGGACACAGAGAACGCCATGCCGAGGGACAAGTTCTCAGTCATACAGACCTACCTAAAAAAGATAGATACATTTCAAATGAACAACCCAACCCTAAGCTTACAAGAACTTGAGGAACAACAACAAAGACAGCCTAGAGCACGTAGAAGGAAGGAAGGAAGTAACCAAGATGAGTGCAGAATTAAATGACATAGAGACTACAAGAAAAGTTCAAAGGTTCAAAAAAATCAGGCACTGGTTCTTTGAAAAGATAAACAAAATTGGCAAGCCTGTAAGCAGACACATCAAGAAAAAAAAGAAAGAGGACCTAAATAAACACAATCAGAAATGAAAGAGGAGAAATTACAACGGATACCACAGAAATACAAAGGATTGCAAGAAATTACTATGATGAACCATATGCCAAGAAATTTGAAAACCTAGGTGAAATGGACAAATTTCAAGAAAAAATAAAATCTTCCAAAACTAAATCAAGAAGAAGCAGAAAGCCTGCATGGACAGAAATTGAAGCAGTAACCAAAACCTCTCAGAACCCAAAAGACTAGGGCCCCATAATCAAAAAGGAAAGACAAAAATTGCATGATCATATGAATACATGCCAAAAAAGCATTTGATATAGTGCAGCACCCATTTATGATAAAAACACTCAGCAAAGTGGGAGTAGAGGGAGCATTCCTCAATGTAATAAAGGCCATATATGAAAACCCTACAGCCAACATTATACTCAAAGAGCAAAAATTAAAAGCTTTCCCACTAAGATCAGGAACAAGACAATGATGTTGAGTTTCACCACTTCTATTTTACAGAGTATTGAAATTCCTAGCCACAACAATCAGGCAAGAAAAAGAAATGGAAAGCATCCAAATTGGAAAGGAAGTAGTAAATCTGGCATTGTTTGCAGATGACACAATAGTGTGCATAGATAGCCCTATAGACTCCACCAACAATCTACTATGTGAATTTGGCAAAGCAGTGGGATACAAAGTCAATATTCAGAAATTGAAACTATTTTTATACTTGAACTGTGAACTATCAGAAACAGAAACCAGGAAAAAAATCCATTTGCTACAGTAACAAGGAAAATCAAGTATCTAGAAATAAACCTAACCAAGGAGGTAAAAGAGGTCTTTGGGCATCCTAAAGTACTTTACTATTTTATTGAAGACATTAGGTCACTATTTTAAGTCTGTATAGCTTTAAATAAACATTTCCTTTCCTTTTCACAAATCTCTGGCATTGAGAGGCATCTTTCCTCTGGCAGCAGGCATAGCGAACTTAGAGGGGGGCTTTTCAGTAATAGTATATTGTAACCCCCCTGGGCCCTGTTCTGTAACAAGGTCTATGAGGACTGAGATTTTGTCTGTCTTATTTCTATTGATTAGAGCAGTGTCACGGAGGTGGTGTGCAGAGAGTTAGTGTTCTTTCATAAATTAGAAAAACACAAATATAATAATGGTAAAAGGGTAAAAAATATGGAGCATTAGGACCTCACACAACTGGAACTC
>PVKU01009992.1:0-56332 GCA_004027475.1 Anoura caudifer | reverse complement strand
TTTTTCTTCATTTCACTTATTGTAGCTTTCATTTGTTCATCTAATTTGTGAGCAAAATCAACCCATCTGTGAGCATCCTGATCACCAGGGCTTTGAATTGTGCATCTCATAGGTTGGCTATCTCTTCATTGCTTAGATAAATTGGCTCTGGGGCTTTGATTTGTTCTCCAGTTTGAGCCATTTTTGTTTCTGGGTTTTTGTTTTTGTTTTTTGTTTTTTGGTCTAGTCGCGTGGCTGTTATGTAGTGAGGGGTGGAGCCTTAGGTGTTCCCCAGGGCCGGACAGCCCAGTCACTGGGTAGTGACACTGTATGTGGGGGTGGGGTCTGAGAGGAGACAATGGCGCTTACTCTGCTCACTCTCAGATTCCAGTCCCTTCCACTGCTTCCCCTTTGCCTGGATTATCTGCATGTGAATGTGGGACCACCTGGTCAGCCAGCCGCCTTGTGCGGCCTCACTGGGTCTGCACAGTTGCCGCCCCGTGCCCGGGTTTTGCTAGTCGCTGCCTGTGCACCTGGGGGCTGCCAGCCGCTGCTGCCTGCATGCCTGGTCCGCACCTCCACTTTTTCCTGCCGCGACTACGCCCCTCTTACCGGTCTGGATGAATAGTTGTTGGACTTCCAAACAGTTCAATTTTCTGAGTTCTGGTTGTTTTCTTGTTTCTAAATCTTTGTTGTCCTTAATTTTGTTTGTGAGAGGAGGCACAGTGTGTCCGCCTACACCTCCATCTTGGCCAGAAGTCCAGTTTGCTTATTTAATTTAGTCCAAGAGACAAAAATATTCATGAGAAAACTGACTAGACTTAAGGTCTAAATTTTAAGAGAACAAGGATTTCAGAAACACAGAACTTTTGCTTAAAGTGTTTTCTTATGGTCTTTTTACCACTGAAAATTTTGTTATGTTTTTTAAACATTTTTTTAATGATTTTATTTATTGACCTGGCTGGTAGCTCAGTGGATTGAGCGTGGGCTCTGAACCAAAGGATCGCAGGTTCGATTCCCAGTCAAGGCACATGCCTGGGTTGTGGACCAGGTCCCCAGTGGGGGCCACATGAGAGGCAACCACACATTGTTTTTATCCCTCTCTTTCTCTCTCCCTTCTCCTCTCTAAAAATAAATAAGTAAAATCAAAAATTTTAAAGATTTTATTTATTTTTAAAATTAATTAAATTTTTTTAGAGAGAGGAGAGGAGGGAGAAAATGAGGTAAAGGAACATCAATGTGTGAGAGAAACACCAATTGGTTGCCTCTTGAAGACCCTCAACAGGGAGCCTGACCTGGCCCACAACCCAGGCAAGTGCCCTGGCAGGGAACTGAACCAGTGACCTTTTGATTCTCAGGCTGGCACTCAGTCCACTGAGCCATAGCAGCCACAGCACCACTGAACATTTTTGAAGATTAAAGATTGACTTACCTACAACTGATTTTCAAAATCTTTGACATCGTGATATTTTTTAAATAACTTAAAAGGCAATACATTGGTATTAAAAAATAACGGCAAATGCATGCATGGTCTATGATTACTGATTAGTTGATAATATTTAATTTGAATTTGTATGTAAAGAGATTATAAGATGAACAATTTACTACTTTCCTTCTTAGAAGCCTATAATGTTGGATCTGAAAAGGGACTATAGGAAAAAATCTAGTATTACACATGCAATTTAAAATTGTGGAAGGGTCTCCAGTTCAATTCCCAGTCAGGGCACGTGCCTGGGTTGCATGAGAGGCAACTACACATTGATGTTTCTCTTCTCTCTTCCTCCTCTTCCCCTCTCTCTGAAAATGAATAAATAAAATCTTAAAAAAAAAATAATTGTGGGAATGGAGACCAGAGAGAATAAGGGGCAAATTGGGGGCAGGTTTTGTGGTGTGAACCAGCTCTTCTGACTTCTTAAAGCCTTAAATTCAACTCCGACATTTATTAAACATTTGCAGAGTATCTACTGTGTGTCAAGTATGATATTAAGTTCTAGAACTACAAAGAGAAATTCAATTAAATTTGTGGCCTCAAGAAGCTAACTGTGTAATAAAAGGTATGTAAACATAGATTACAGTAATGTCATAACGCTCTAATACAGCTGTGTCTATAACAGGGTTGGCCAGGCTGGACCTGACAAAATTTTTGAATTTACTAATACTCAGTGTTAGCCATTATCTAGGAAAACAGATACATTCATATACTACATTATCCCACAAAAAAGTTTGTTAGGTGTATTTATTTATTTATTTTATTTAGTATTTGTGCATTTTTTAAGACCCAGCAATTCTACTTCCCAGGAATTTATCTTCAAGATATACCAGCATGAATTTGCAAAGACATATGGGTAAGAATGCACATTTGCATCTTTTGTCAGATAAATAAAAAATTTAAAAGTTTATCAATAGGAGACTGTTTAACATATTTTTAGCATAATCATGAAATAAAATACGCTTATTTCATTTGCAGATGTTTAAAAGAATGTTCCAGGTCTCTACATTGTGAGATGGAAACAAGTCTAAGATATACTAGGAACATTAAATATACAATAATATTTATCTGTATCTACATATTTGTTTATGTATGTATAGAATATCTCAGCAAATTTAAAAAACCTTAATTGTGGACACCTCTGGGTTCTTCAGCTAATAGGAAGAACCGCATAAGGAAAAGGATTTTACACCTGTATCATTTGAAAGTTTTTACAAGTATATATTGCTTTCCTAATTTTTAAAAAGGCATTGTGTAAATGAAGAACATATCACAAAACAAAACATTTAAGTTGATAAAAACTTAAAAATAGCAAGATACATAACTGTGTGCTTACTATGCATGGCAGGCACCTCTAAGCCTGCTGGCTGGGATCCCGCCCTCATGCATCCCCTCTTCTTGATTGGGGACTGGCCTTCTGATTCATTTAGGGATGTCCCTGCTGAGATAAGGTTATAAAAAGACTGGCTTCCGTCCCAGTCTCTCTGATTTGCTCCCTCTCAGACCACCACCTGGTGGCCCATGGAGAAAGGCCCCTGTCGTAAGGAGATACCTACCACCAACTTGTGAGTGGACTGAATCCTTTGGCCCCAGTTGAACTGAGATGACTGAAGCCTCAGTCAACAGCTTAAGTGCAACCCCATACGTTTCTGAATTCCTTACACACAGAAATTAAGAAGATAAATGTTGATTTTAGCCACTAAGTTTTGGGATATTTTGTTCTGCAATAAGAGGTAAGTAACTAATATGTTGTAATTACAACCTAATGAATGCATGTGACAGGGCTGCCCACATCCAATGACTAGTCCATGTCCAAGTATAAAGGCCATCTAGACCCACTGGGGGACAATTCTGAGGCTGTCACTGGGTCTGCATTGCAGGCCAACTTTTCCCTCTGCCCACTCCTGCCTTTCTTCCCCTCCTTTTAGGTAGTGACCCCTGGGGAACTCCTTAATAAATATCCTGAACTTTAAACTCTGCTGAGTCTGTTACCTGGGGACTCTAATCTGTGACAGCCAACTGCAGTGTCTATGGATCCGAGGAGCTGCTCCAGTTATCACTGTCTCAGCCACCAAGAAGTGGGTGAGGGAGAGGAAGTGTACGACAAGCACTCAACGTTGTATTGACATGACTTGGAAATTGCATTATGTCCACTCACATCCCATAGGCAAGACTTCCCAGCCACATTCCACTGCAAGAGAGGAGGGTAGGAAGTACAGCTTCTAACGAGCCAGCCATCTACTTAACTAAGCCACACAGATTCTAAGAGAAGGTGTTTTAGTTATTTATTGCTGTGTAACAAACCACCCCAAAACTTAGTGGTATAAAACACTAAGATATCATGGGTCCAAAATACAGAAAGAACACAGCGGAGGTATTTGGGGGTAACTAATAGGCTGGAGCAGCTCTGGTGGGAGGACTCAGTCCCCCAGACAGCTTCCTGGCTCACATTTGGCTCCTGGGCGGAAATGTTGGGAAGACATGTTCAGATGGGATTATCTTCCAGAGCTTCTACTTGTGGCCTATTCAGCATGACAGTCTCAGGATAGTTGTACTTAAAGGGTGGTTCAAGGCTCCAAGAGTAACAGCATTCCTAGAGACCAAGGAGGAAGCTAAGAGGCTTTTTATGACTTAACCTCAGAAGTTGTATAGCATCACTCCCTCTGTACTTTATCGGTCAAGCCAGTCTCAGAGCCCACCCATAGACCAAGAGGAGGAAATGTACATCCTACCTTTTGATGGGAGGTGGGTTAAAGAATTAACCCCCCCAAAGGTAGGTATGGGGGACAATTAGCTCCTGCCATAGCCCTGTGATATGTACCACACAGTAATGAAGAGGGGGATAGAGAAAAAGAGACCATGACTAAAATGAAGTTTCTGTACTATACCAATAAATCTGTAAGTATTTTCTGATTACTTACCACACAACCCAACTCTATTGCTTTTGTATCCAGTATAGAGTTGGTAAGTCCCCTTTCATATAGGAGACAGACATAAGGCCTTTAAGGTTCTAAATATAGCTCAAGAACCTTGGCACATATAACTGAAATGGCATTAAGGCTATTTAGAGGAGGAAGTTAGTCTTTATTAGGTTACTTATATGTTAATACTATTTAGTATTATTTAGTATCACAGTTTGCGTACAGCAGTGGAACCCAGGGTCTTCTGTTCCACCGCCACGTTACAGGATTTACCACATTCCTCGTGGACAAGTAACTCCCTGCCAGACAGATAATGTACTATACATTATTAATATAAATTATTTTCTGAATCAAAAAAAGAAAGTGGTAAGTCACAAGATCAAACCAGGACAGGAACCGACCTACTGAGATCTCTAAACTCTTCCAAGACTTTGGGATTTTCCTCCTGTTCCTTGGGGTAGGGTGACCTAGGCCCATTGTTCTAGAACAGAAGCGTTTGTTTTGCTGCTGGGAAATCCTGGGATAACACTGCAAGTCTAAAAGGATCTGTAAAGCATGACTAAATTTCATTAATTTCAATTCCCTGCCAAAATTAAAGGCCAACTTTTTTTTGCCTTTTTTTTTTTTTTAAAGACTGAAGCAACCTCTTTTTTATCTGAGTTGTAGCACTGAAGGTATAAAGTTAAATAGTGGAATATATACCTCCCTGTAGTTCCCCAAACCCAAACTACAAGTCCCATAGAGCATAAAGTAGATATTTACTGTTTGCTTAGTAGCGGGAACTACACAGCCACACCCCTTCATGGAATGGGACTGTTTTGTACTTGCAAACCTGGAGGGCATGAGGTGTATCCCTGGGCAGTACAGCATTCCCTTGGGAAATTAGGATTACTACGCCAGAACTCCTCTGTGCGTCCACACTCTGGCCTATGACCTCTCCTTGTTTATCCCGCGCTTTACTAGCCACCTGTGTGTGTCCATCTCTCTTCAAACCTTTTGCTTCCTGAGAGATGGGATGTGTTCCTTGCTCCTTCCACTTTGTATCTCTAGGGGTTGGCCTCCAATGTTCTTACCCACTATTTTCCTTTCACACCATTCCCACTTACACATAAGGTGCATTTTCAACAGGTTCAAATTTGCCCTTGTCATCTCATGCATTCTGCACCTTTTCTCCACTGTGACTCAGTACGTAAAATACATTGCCCTCTGGTAAAATTGGAATGATTCGCATCCAAATATGGAATATGAGGACACAACTTGAAAGGGAGTGATTTTAGAAAAGTGTTGTACCCTGTATAAATCCATTGATTGCCAGAAAAGAGATACATAATCATTTCTTTTTTAAAAAAAATTTTAAAAAGATTTTATTTATTTTTAGACAGAGGGGAAGGGAGAAAGAGGGGACCTGGCCCACAACCCAGGCATGTGCCCTGAGTGGTAATCAAAACAGGGACCCTTTGGTTCGAAGGCTAGTACTCAATACACTGAGCCACACCAGCCAGGGCACATAATCATTTCTAATAATATATTTGAATCCTGAGAGTCTACATCTTATTCCACTGTGATCTTTTTTATTGGAATTGGTTCTATTCATGTTTTATGGTTTAATTCATGAAGTTCCTGTGCAAAAAAAAAAAAAAAGCAATTTTTCAGAAGGAAAATGAAAAACACCCTATGGGGGGCAGAAAACTTACTGGTAAGTGAGCCACCAAACAGACTGTTAAGAGCTTTTACACTTTTAATACAGCAACCTGTTATCCTTAATGTTTATAACTGAAGCTACCAGGCAAGGACTGTGCCTTCTCTGTTTTACTCCCTGGGCAGTACCCACCATGCTCTTAAATTTGAACATTCTTATGTTAACTCGAATTGGGCCTGATCCTCAGGGCTGAGTAGAGCAAGTCAACTAACTGCTCACCCCTGGGAATAGTTAACTTTTCCCAGGCACCAAGCTACTGATTAGGGTACCGGGCAAGGAATTTTCCTAAATTGGCCCTGCTGCCCAGGAAGAGGTCATTCTGTTTCCCTTGTGAGCATCTCCCTCCGAGAGAACAGGGCTGACTCACCCTCTGACTCAGGGTGACTGCACAGTGAACCGCTGAGAAATGACTGTCTCTGCTGGAGTTTCTGGTGTAGTAAGGCACATGTATACATTTAGTGACCAAAAAAAGCCAGATTCCAATTTCCTACAGGGCCCAGAAGTTTTTCCCTGGTCCCTTTTCTTCCCTGAACCCACCCACCAAACTAATATATCAAAAGTGTTGGCTACTCCTCTCTCCTCACATAGTCCGTATTCCAAAGCCTGTCACCTTCCTTCCCAAAAACCCCAAATGTTTTTTTCCACCAGAACTCAAAAAATTTGCTCTTTGTCCTTCAATATGTAGTCATATACACCAAGTTTAAATTTAGTCCCTCTCTAGCTGATTTTTTTTCTTGGGAGTTGCAGGGAGACAAACTGAGGCAGCAAAGACTACCTGCCAGTTAAGCAGAGGACATAGAGCTCTCCTTAAAATAGTTGCCTACTATTCCGTGGGGTGCCTCCACCAAAATGTATCCCAACCCCCCCTAAAAATACTAACTAAAATGTATGGAGCATATACTGTGGATTAGGCACTGTTCAAAATATTATCACAAGCCAATGAAGGAGACCCTGTTATTAGCCCCACTTTACAGATGGATAAACTGAAAGTGCAGTGAGATACTTTGTCCGTAATCACACAGCTGTGGAGATGGGATTTGCATCCAGGCAGTTCCTAACCAGTTGTTATACTGCTTCCCACTGATGGGATATTTAGGGCTTTCTCTAGGGCTTGTTTGTTTTTCCACTTTTACAGATAATGTAGTAATAAATATCCTTGCACATAAATATTTGCATACCTTTTTATGTATATCTATAAAGACAAATTCCTTGAAATGAGATTATGAAGTCAGAAGCGGCATATATTTGTTGGAATAGAAAAAGTTTCTCCTCCAAATTTATCATTTGTTATGTGGAGGTAGCATTTTATCAGAGGCAACAAGCTGTCCTCTTCATATATTTAAAATTTCACTAGCAAAACTACTAGAAAGTCATCTTGGTCCCTTACTAGATAAAGTATTATAATTATCCAGGTGTCCCTTCCTTGTGGCATTTCTGTTATTTGATTAGGAGGAGCAAAGACAGGTGAACTGGAAGCAAAAGGCCCTGAACCAGGGGCCTGTGTCATGGTAGTTCAGTGATTGATTTCAATGACTGGAGCTTTGTTTTTTTTGTTTGTTTGTTTGTTTTAATCTTGAAACTGCGGATATTAAGTACTATGCACTTAATCTGTCACCAATGGCTTTGCAGGCACAAATACGGATGTATACTCATTGCTCATATGTATCATTACGAACACTTATAATGGAGGGATACCCATCCAGGGGCAAGTACTACGAGCCTAACAGAAAACTGAGATTTGGTATCTTTTTGGTCACGAAGTGTATATATGCCTTACTGCATTGGAAGCTCTAGCAGAGACAGTAATTCTTCAACACAAGGACCATCTGTATAAGACCTAGGACACTAACAGGTAGGCTCACTAGAATAAATGTTTTATTAATAAATTAATGAACCAAGTTTTCAAGGCCATTCATTAAAAGTACCTGTATCTTTATAGCTATGTTCATCATATAGTTTAAAGATCTTCAAATTTGATCTCGGGCAAGTTAATAACCAAATCATCCAGAGCAAAGAGTCGAAGGTGATCTAGTTTGTCAAATGTTGAGTAACTGCCGCTATAAATTTGGAAAACACAGAAATGTAGGAAAATAACCCATTTATTGATGAGAACCCCTTTCCTAATGCTATATAGGGGTTGGCAAAAGTAGGTTTACAGTTATTTGTATGAAAAACACATGCAACTTATGCTTATTACAATGGCTTTATTAACCCTGTGTTTCTGTGTTTCGTGTACTCACAACTGTGAACAGACGGTTGCCCAACCCTGTACAACTGACTGGTTCTGCGGGACACCATCTCCTTTTCCTTTAAAGTTATTGATAAACAACCTTATTTATGAGAACCCCTTACAAATGACTAACAATTCAATGGGAATCAGTCATATGTAGTCATATGTATGCTGACAAAACTTACTTTCAAATTATAATATAGTTATTTTTAATATACTTTAGGCTATATGTATTTTATTAGGTGATATAAATCACATCTCATATATTTCAACTCCTATTTTATTCCCCAACTTTCAATTATCTTGAATAATGTTCCCTCTTGTTGAGGATATCTATATTTCAGACTTGTACAAATAGCTATCTAAATTGAATGTTTTTCGTCTAACTTATCTAGATTTACACACTTTTTAAAAAGATTTTATTTATTTATTTTTAGAGGGGAAGAAGAAAAAAGGGAGGGAGATATCAATGTGTGGTTGCCTCTTGAGTGCACCCAACTGGGGACCTGGCCCACAACCCAGGCATGTGCCCAGACCAGAAACTGAACTGTCAACCCTTTGGTTCACGGCCCAGCACTCAATCCACTGACCCATACTTTTTAAACTGGGTTGAGAAATACCTAAAAATTTCAACATGAAAATAACTTAGACCTGGGTGTCCTGGAATAGAAAAAGTTACACATTTCTATGAATGAAACATGTAAGAACGCAAATGTAGAAATACAGCAAATGTAAAAAACACTTTTTGTGATTAGTTATGAATAAAATATATTTTTAAGAGTCTGTCACTGGGTAACCTAAATTTATTTACCTAAGAGTTTCCTTCCAGAATTTTTGTAAGAACTGGAAAAATAACATGTTTTAGTCTGTTTGGGCTGCTTTAACAAAATGCCACAGACTGGTGATTTATCAACAGCAGAAATTTATTTTTCACACTTCTGGAGGCTGGAAGTTCAAGATTGTGGTGCCAGCAAAGTGCTGTTCTGGTAAAGGCCTCTTCTGCAGGATCTCTTTCATAAAAAAGCACTAATCTGCCCTGGCTGATGTGGCTCCGTGGATTGAGCACCATCCTGTGAACCTAAGAGTCACCTGGATTCCCGATTCCTAGTCAGAGCACACGCCTGGGTTGTGGGCTGGGCCCCCAGTTGGGGGCACGCAAGAGGCAACTGATTTATGTTTCTCTTACACATCAATGTTTCTCTCTCCCTCTCTTTCTCCCTTCCTCTTCTCTAAAAATAAATAAGTAAAACATTAAAAAAAAAAAACCAAACAACCCACTAATCCCATTCATCACACCCTCATGACTTAAGCACCTGCCAAAGGCCCCACCTCCTAACACCATCACACTGAAATTAGCATTTCAACATAAATTTTGACAGGACATAAACATTAAAAATATTTGTGTCCAACCGATAGCCCATGGGATGGATGCATGCAGCCCAACAAAAAAATGGCAGATTTACTTAAAACCTTTTTTTTGCTCATCAGTTTTTGTTAGTGTTTGTTTATTTAATGCGTTGCCCAGGACAACTCTTTTTCCAGTGTGGCCCAGAGACACCAAAAGGTTGGACGCTGGACGCCCCTGATAAAAATCACAGCACGTTCCTGCATTGATAACAGTCCTCCTCAATGATGGTAACTGCCAGTGGCAAAACAGATACTGATAACAGTTCAACCTTGTTCTGTACAATCGTGCTGGGCCCTGGCCAAGTGGCTTGGATGGAGCATAGGCCTGTATACCGAAAGGTTACCAGTTTAATCCCTAGTCAGGGCACATACCTAGGTTGCAGGTTCGATCAGGATTGGGGTGCATCCATGAGGAAACAATTCGATGTTTCTCTCTCCCCTTCTTCCTCTCTCTTTAAAATACATACTGTATATTTAAGTATATATTTTACTAATATATATACACACTTGGGTGAGGATTAACAATAAATAAATAAATAACTGTTGGGAGCTACATTCCCCCAAGTTGTGCCATCAAATTAAAGATGGGATTTATGATTTCAACAGCAATGGTGAACTTAGCCTGCAATGTCTTGGGCTCTAGTTACCGTGTGTGGGTTCAACAGGACTTTGATTTACTACATCTGTGTGGCATTTAGGCTGTTTCTGACATTTCTGCTCCCTGTATGAATCAATCCATTGATGCCATAGCTTTTCAGCTAAATCCCAAAGTTGGGAAAAATAATCAAGTTACAAACATGATTTGGAGTAATTGTTACATCCAGCACTATTGACTGAGTTCAACACTATGTGGTATTGTACACATTGATTTGTGAGAAAACTCTGGAATCAGTTCCCCAGATTAAACACTGGCTCTACCATTTAACAGCTATGTCATGTCTGCTTCTGTTACCTGTTCAAATGGGGATGATGAGGACAATAACACCTGCCTCATAGTGTTGACTAAATAATTTAATGTGTGTGAAGCATTGGGCAAGT
This sequence comes from Anoura caudifer, assembly GCA_004027475.1. NCBI lineage: Eukaryota > Metazoa > Chordata > Mammalia > Chiroptera > Phyllostomidae > Anoura > Anoura caudifer. Next base: position 45,569 of record PVKU01009992.1, on the reverse strand, counting down.
GTAGTAAGTGCTAATAAGCTGTTGATATTTACTATGCACCCAATCCATAACCAATCTATAGGTCAGCACTAGAATAGAAAGCATTAAATAGCATTGTACATATAACACTTTCCATCAAAATTTTAATTCTAGTTAAAAGTAATAAGAATGGGCAAATTTTGGTTTTTAAAAACAACCTCCCAGGCAGAAAGTAAGTACATAAGAATTACATATTTGACTTACCCCCCGAAGTTAAGCTACTAAAAGCAATAGCCCCATATTCTGAGTCATGACTAACTACATCTTACTGGTCATCACCGATATCTATTGCAGTGACTTGCACAGTCAGATATTCAATAAACATTTGCTCGATAAATAAATGAATAAAAAGTGAGTGCACCATTATAGCCAAGAGAAAGATGGTTTAATTTTTTTCATTTAGCTCTGGCAGGATAACTCCCAACCAGCGGTGTGCACACAGGCTGTATGAACGGAGCTGTTTGGACAGCAGAATAATGCATCGTGAGAAAGCATAGCCAGTGCTTTTGCCACTAGGCACGATCCTGTGAAATCTGTGCTGCTGGTGACACATGGAGGAGAAGGACAGACAGACCTTTCACTGCCGCTGGAGGGCAGATCACAATCAGTGTCCACCAGTGGAGGGTCAATGATACTTACTTACCAAGGATTTAGATAAATTTTTTTAAAAAGTGACTTACTGGCTAAGAAGAAAAAGTAAAAAGGGACCTGTTACTAAAAGAATATTATCCTTTGGTCTGATTTCTGTGGATTGATCATCTTATTAGTCCAAATATATTCATGTGGTAAGTAGAATAATGACCCCCAAATACATCCATGTCCCAACCCTGTGAATATGTTACTTTACATGGCAAAAGGATTTTGTAGATACAATTAAGTTAATGATCTTGAGATAGGGAGATTATTCTGGATTATCTGTGTGGCACAGTGTAATCAGAAGCATCCTAATAAGAGTGAGGCAGGACAAGAGTCAGAAAAGATTAGGTGACACTACGCTTCTTTCTTTAAAGCCAGTAGGAAGGGACCATGAGACCAAAAGGCAGGTAGCTTCCAAAAGCTGGAAAAGACCAGGAAACAGATTATCCCCTGTGGCCTCCAGTGGGAAAGCAGCTCTGCTAATAGCTCAGTTTTAGTCCAGCAAAACCTTTTCAGACTTATCTGCAGAACTGTAAAATAACAAATCTGTATTGTTTTAAATCACTAAATCTGTCATACTTTGTTAGGACAGCAAGTGGAAACTCATACATTCATTAATCTGTACCTAACCTACAGAGACACTAATTTGTAGCCATTACAATCTGAAATTTACTTCTAGTTCTTTTGGATTAAAACTGGAGTTATCCTTGGGAAAGGGATTTATTTTGGGGTTGGGGCAGGAAAAAGTGCGAATGAATCTAGAGTGCCCTATGATGTCAAAAAGTAAAGAAGTACTCAGAAAGGATGGAGCATGTTGAAAGGGCACAGAAGCTAACCTAAAAGAGCCCCCAATAGCCCAAACTGGAACAATTGGAACAAAATAATGATACTACTGAATTATAATTCCCCAAATAAATACAAAGGGACCCCCCCCAAAAAAAAACCCTGGAATTATCTTTTGGAGAACGAGCCTCTTATAATACAGACTTCCCCAACTAGGTGAGTGTTCTAGGAACACATCTGTATCAGTGTACCAGCTGGTGGTGTTGTGAGAGGCTGCATTCGGTCTCAGTGACTTTTTTTGAAGACTTTCAAGGTGTTTGCACATTTCATGATGGGTGATTTATTAGCACACCTGCCCTACCCTCCCTATTTAGCCAGTCTCACCCAGAACAACTTTGTTTTTGTTTCCCCAGATGAAAAATGTTCTTAAAGGGAAATGTTTTGCTGATGTGGAAGAGGTGAAACAAAAAACGACAGAAGCACTAAAAGGCATCAAAATCGATAATAAATAAATGGAGAATGTACAATCCCACTGATGAATGTTAAAATTAGGATAGGAAAATTTGAGGAGAAATAGAATATTTGCACACTGGGTGGTGTGGCTCAGTGGACTGAGCACTGGCCTGTGAACCAAAGGGTTGGCTGGTTTGATTCCCTGTTAGGGTACAAGCCTTGGTTGCGAGCCAGGTCCCCATTTGGGGATATATGAAAGGCAACTGATCATGCATCTCTTGCACATTGATGTTCCTCTCCCTTTATTCCTCTCTTCCCCCCTCTCTAAAAGTAAGTAAATAAAATATCTTTAAAAAGCATGTTTAAAAAAAGGAATATTTACATAGTTCAAACTATCTCTCCCAATATATTTTATTTTATTTATTTTTTTAAAAGATTTTATTTATTTTATCTTTAGAGGGGAAGGGAAGGAGAGAGGGAGAGAAATATCAATGTGTGGGTTGCCTCTCGTGTGTCCCCTGCTGGGATCTGGCCTGCAACCCAGGCATGTGCCCTGACTGGGAATCGAACCGAGATCCTTTGGTTTGCAGGCCTGCGCTCAATCCACTGAGCTACACCAGCCAGGGGTCCCAATATATTTTAAAATTATATATGGAAAGACATAACTTTATAGTGGGTAAACCCAAAAGACACCAGAGTAATCAAGTAATCAAGGCTAGTATCACAAGTGCAGTAGGCGGAATTGACTGCTCCCTCCCCCCTTCCTCCTCACCTTTGGTGTATATGAGTACGCCTTATGCAGCCATTCATCCAGTGAGTGTGATGGACCTCAACCTTCTCATTAGGTTACATTAGGGGACACAGCTCACTTTAAGAGAGATCATTGATTTGGGCCTGACCTAATCACATGAGCCTTTTAAAATCTGGGTCAAGCCTCAGCTGGTGTAGCTCAGTGGATTGAGCGCGGGCCTGTGAACCAAAGGATTGCGGTTTGATTCCCAGTCAGGGCATATGCCTGGGTTGCAGGCCAGTTCCCTGCAAGGGACGCAAAAGAGGCAACCATACATTGATATTTCTCTCTCTCTCTCTCTCTCTCCCTTTCCCTCCTTCCCTTCCCCTCTAAAGATAAATAAATAAAATGTTAAAAAATAAAATAAAATCTGGGTCAAGTTAGAGATTAAAAATGTGAGAGGGATTAAACAGGATGGAAATTCTCCTACTGCCCTGGTAGATGGAAGGGCCATGGAAGGTCCTTGAGAGTGGTCCCCAGCTGCCAGCCAGCAACAAAAGTGTACGCCCAATAACCAAGAAACTGAATTCTGCCAACAACCTGAATGAGCTGAGCTGGGGGGAGGAGCACTGATGAGGTGCAGCCAGCTGACACCTTATTTCAGCTTTGTGACTCAGCGGAGAGCCCAGCTGGTTTGCCTCAACTCCTCTTCACCTCCAGGAACTGTGAGCCAGTAAGCGGGTATTTCTGGTGCCAGGGCTGTTGTGGTTTGTCGAGGCAGCTGCAGAAAACTACTCAACTCGTCCTAACTCACACAACATCACGTCCTACCTGACCGGGTGCTTTGAAAAGGACATACCACATCTGATATTTTCTTGCCAAAAATACAGTACCTCATCAAATCATGAGAACACACTGCCAAATCCAAACTGAGAGGCAGTCTATAAAATAACAAACCAGTACTCTCCAAAAGGGTCAAGGTCATGAAAGGCAAAGTCTGAAGCAGAAAAAGGACATTAGAAGTAAACTAGTGAAATTTGAGTCTATAGCTTAATTAATAAAAAAAAATGACAACAAAACACATCTAAAGTTACTTCTCTAAATATGGGCTAGTCTAGAAGTTGGTTACAGTGTTGTCTGCATATGCCAGGGTTGCAGGTTCCATCCCCATTAGGGCACGTACTGGAAGCAACCAATGAATGCATAGATGGGTGGAGCAACAAATCTGTGTTCCTCCCTCTACCTCTCTCTCTCTCTCTCTCTAAACATCAATAAATAAAACATTTTTAAAAATAAATAAAATTGAGCTAGTCTATGTAATCTTAAGCAATTCACTTGTTAAAACTTGTTTTTCCGATTGTTAGGTAACACGAAAAATGTAATGTGCTTTAAGATTCTTAGATGAAATGGTAAGAGTTACGCTGCTTACTGTTTATCTTTTAATAATTTCAATTTTATTTACCTTTAAGATGGCTTAATTTTGGGAGAGTTGGAGTGTTTTGGAAATCTCAGTAGGCTTCAAACTGGCAATGATTTTGATGCAACAGTATAAACTAACATAAACAAATACTATTGATGGACGGAATACACAAATGAAAATGTGGACAACTCAGTACATTGTGGAGGCTTTTTGTGGTTCTTGCTTTGATGTTTGCTTTTTACTTTTATTCCAAATTAAGGAGTTAGCATGTAAAACCATAAATATACAAAATCTTTCTCAACAGCTTGAAAGAATAAACATTTCAGAAGTTTTCTGGTCAAGACAGAAGCAAACAAGAACTCAGTAACACACTGCTTGAACAGTTTGATTCACACAAGACAGAAACTCCCTCCCAACAGGGAAAAGAAAAGACAAGTGGCTGCATGGAGTATTTACAGGAGCCATGACTCATTTTTTTCTTAGCTTCATTTCAGAGGGATAGGCACACTGCAGGGGGTGGATAATAATGTATCACAGTATCAGTGATTACTGTAGGGAGCACTCGACTTTGCTCCTCACACGTTCAGGTAACATAATTCTTCTCTCCTTCCTCCACAGAGAAGCACAGTGCTTGCGCTCTAGCGCGAGGCTGGCTAACGGCCTCCTCTGAGGTTAATGTTGACATCGCTCTGGACAGAGCAACAGGAAGCATCTGTGTATCTCACCACAAACTCAGATGATCCGGACTTTCCCCATTTGAAGTATAAATTCTGTTGGTATTAAAGAACTTGATTGTTCTTGCTTTGTTCATTTAAAACACTTAAATATATAAAACATCATGGTAGTAACCTCTGAGAAAACTGAAATAATCGATGACTATATATAAACACTTAATTAGTCCTTACCAGTTGGTCAATATTGATTTTCCCCCTATAATTTAAAGGCAACGTGTACTATGAAAGCTTTTCTTGCAAATCTTTTGTTCTTATGTTCTAGAACCACCTACAGTGACAGCAAAACTCAAGGAACGATGTTAGTCAATTATCAGCTGCCAAGTTACCTTGAAGACCAGGTGGTATAATCGATCATTTTCTACAAAATTGGGGGAATAATTAAACAGTAGAACATCCTTTTTGAATAATTAAATAGCAGATCTGTTTTTGCTTAAGCATAAATAATGGCTCTCTATTGCCTGTTATACCTGTTTGAACTTTTTGGCTTGGCTTTCAAAGTACTCTTAATTGGGCCCTACCCTACTTCCTTATTTTCTACCTTTTCTCAGCACACACTCCTGTTGTATGGTAGGGAAGACGTGCTCACTCCTGCTTTACCTTGTCATACCCTCTACCCAGGTCAATAAAAACTCTCCCCATTTAGATTCAACAAACATGGATACAGTATCTTCTATGTGCCAGGACAGTGCTGGATTTTTTCATGCATTTCCCTGAATCAACATGTACTGTCATTAGAAGTGAAAGAAGACTTACTCAGAGTTCTGAGAACAACCCACAATCACTCAGTTACTGAGCGTAAGCCTGGAACTCCAGCCCAAGGCAATCTTCCCTCCTCACTCTGCCCCTTCGGCTCCTTACTATGCTCCCTTGCTCGTTATCCAAGGGCTTCTTGGATGTTATTTATCTTTGCAATTAGATGGTAAGCTCCCTGTGCACAGCTGTGTATTATATTTTCTTTGACTTCCCCACCCCACAGAGCCTAACTCATTGTGTCCAGGGAGCACTCAAGAAATACTTTAACTGAGGTGGCCAAACACTTTGGGCTGTCTCCTTTTTCAACTGTTAGCAAAGTTAACTTTTGCAACATAATTTTGTGTTTTGAATTCAGTTCTATGTGGTTAGAACTTGCTGTGTGAAAAAGTACTTCCTTTTAGTCTTAAATACCTCACTTGAAATTCAAGTTATCTTTGACTTACAGGTTAATTTCATTAATGTTCAGCCAATCTACCTCCTTCATTGACTTTAATCACAACCCTGTTCATTTTATTTTTCCAAGAAGAGAATTCCTAGCATTTCCTAGGTTTTCTGTCATTCTTCTGACCACACAATGGCTTCTTCATGTCTTTGAGGAATGGCAAGCTAAATTGGATGGACAAGTGGTGCTGGCCAGTAGCTTAGGTGGTTAGAGCATTGTCCTGATACGCCAAGCTTGCAGGTTCGATTTCTGGTTGGGGCACATACAAGAGTCAACCAATGAACGCATAAGTAAGTGGAACAACAAATCAATGTTTCTCTCTCTTTCTCCCTTCCTCTCTATCTCTAAAATCAATCAATCAATAAAAATTAAAATGCATGGACAAGCTGGCTTTTGATGAGATAACCTATCCAGTGTCCTGTGTTCTCATCAGCCAGGAAATTTGCCACAGACATGTTTAGCTTGGCCAACAGTTGGAAAACAAAGAATATTTTTAAGCCTAGTGTTCTCAGTTCCTCTCGGCCCTCACCATTTTTAAGAGTCTTCAGCCAGGCCAGTTCAGACCTTTATCTTACGCCCAGACTGGAAAGCCAACCAGGACAGGGACTGTCCGTCCTGTGTACTCCTTCACTACTGTAGGACGCCACCAATTTCAGCCTTATATAGTATAGCCCTCCCAACTTTTTGTCCCAACCCACAATAAGAAATATACACTTACACATATCAAACTGGAGAGAACTCCTCGTGAAATAATACTTCAATCACAATGACTTTGGATGTTTTCTGTTTTACATCATTCTGTTCTTTTTAGTAGGCCATAAGCTGCTAAAAAATGATTTCTTAAGTTCCCTGTTTCAAACACACTGTGCCACAGAGTTCAGGTGAGGTCTTTTGCTACTTTATCACCTAGTACCCTAAATGAGAAGACTCCTGTAAATCATTTTTTGTTAGAGCCAAGTGCTAGGGAAATGCCTAGCAGTCTGGCACACAACTGCGTGACTAAAGGCTTGTGGTTTTGTGTTGGCTGAGCCTGTTCTTACTGTGAAAATATACAGTTCAACTGTATTTTCAAAAGTTAAACTTTCATGTACTCAAGAACACTAATAACTTTAATCAACAAGAGAAATCTCACATAAATCATGCAAGAAAATAGTAGATATGTAAGTAGGATTCTAATTAATTTGATATTTATTCTTTAATACTTTAGACATTGATTCTAGAGCAAGGTCCCTTTTCAGTTTTCTAATTAAAGTCCAACTTTGATTCCAGGCACTTCCTATGAATTCAATGAAGAGGAAAGAAATAGAAATAGACGGTTATGGAGTGGCCATTATATGTCAGATATTATACTACATATGGTCCTATAAATCATCTTATTCAAGCAATTGTGTTAAGAATGAAGGCACTAAGGTATGAGAGGCCAGGGAACTTGCCCCAGGTTGTACAGCTAATTAATAAATACAAGCCCTGGGCTTCACACATGGTTTCCTGACCTAAACCTGACGCTTTGCCTGCTGCCTGACATTGTATGTGCATTTTAAAATAATGCATTAGTGCCTGCCCTATATTTTGTATAATGTCACAGTGCTACAATATTAGTTGGAAATATTATACGTCAAATACCCATTGCTCCCCTTGTGGGATGACTCTGTTTGGGGTATTTTGTGATCCTTTTTATGCCTCATTGTCAGAGAAGCCTTTCTTCCTCAATATCTCATAGTGAAACTTAAATGCATTTCTTTCTTTAGAATAGCTAATGAAACAGGCCTGAACTGGTCACAATATTCTCCTGTTACATATTCTGTAAATGCTCTTCCTATACCTCCACTTTATATTTTTTTGAGATTGTGATTGAGTCTGAAGGACACCAAAAGCTCAGCTAAATTTAAAGTTCTTTGCTGCAGACTTTCAACTATCTGGGTATTCAAAAATATCTGGGAAAAAAAATCAGTGGACTGTTTGTGTTTTAATGAAGACATCTGGTACGCTGTAATCATAGTCTTCTTTCATTTTTTTGTGTGTGTTGAATTCAACTTGTGACTATTGCTAAGTCCACTGTCTTGGTACTGTTTAAAAACAAAACAAACAAAACAATACTCCCTGACCTTGAGCTGTACTGCCTGTAAGGTGTTTATTGGAAAGCATCCAAATAAAGCAGCCGAGCTTAACACAGCATGTACGTGCTGAAGACCCTGCCTTGTGCCGTATGTGCACTATGTTGTTTAATCCTCGCAACAACACAATGAGGTGGGTATTATTATTATTAGCCCTGTTTTTTCAAACGAGGAAGCTAAGAAGTTAAGCAGCTTGCCCAGGGGTCACCAAGAAAAGTGGTGGAGCCTAGTTTTTTAAGCCAGATGGCCTTGACTGGAGATTGAGCTCTTAACCACATGGCACCCCTTGCGTAAGAAGAACACCAGTAAGAAACCGCCACCCTGTTCCCACAAAACCAAGAACACAATACAAGGCCTTAAAGAATAAGGTCACTGCAGAATCAGGTTGGCACCAGAAGGCTTCTGGGACAAGACTCTGAGCAGGGCATCCAAGCAGGGTGGGTAATACTGGCAGAGTAGAGAATGGGGGCATCAAGACAAAGATGTCCCTGGCTTGCTGAGTCAGGGAAAAAAGCATCCGGCTAATGGACAAGGTTGGGTAAATTGTAATAGAGTCTTATCTACTTTGGTCCCCTCATTTCTTTCTGGTTTTCCTTAAGAATAAAACAAAATGCAAATACATACTCTAACATAATTCAGCACCCAGATATGCATAAAATAGAAACACCAATATATACAATTAAGGTAAATCATACAATTATTAGTTACTGACTGAGGTCTTTTTTTCCTTCCTGGTGTACTACAACTATAGCCTAGCCATTTTTATATCTGATAACCTTTCTTATTCGAATTTAAATAATACTGTTTGAGCCCTGGCTGGTGTGGCTCAGTGAATTGAGCATCAGCCTGTGGACCAAAAGAACACTGGTTTGATTCCTGGTCAGGGCACATGGCTGGGATGAAGGCCAAGTTCCAATTCGGGGGTGCACAAGGGGCAGCTGATCGATGTTTCTCTCCCTCTCTCTAAAAATAAATACAACCTTCAAATGTTTGAATTGTGTTAATAGTTACTCCTTATTTTAATTGAATGAGAGGGTTTTCCCACCTTTTCCCCAGCCTTACTATTCAAAATTCTGGAAGTCAGTAACAAATATATGGCAAAGACGTTTTAGTACAGGAAGTTCAAACTTGCAAATGGGCTGGGTTCCAGACATCATTGTAAATCAGTTGTTTGGAACCTGGAATTTATTTTCCCATGGAAATAGTGGTTAAGTTCCCAGAGGGCCCACAAAGACTTGCTTAACCAGGAATGTGACAGAAATGAACAGTGCCACCTTTGTGTTGAACTCTATTATTCTGAGGACTCTATGGATTTCTCTTCTTACAATGTTTTAGCTAATCACCCCTTCTGGGATGCAGGTTTTTTCATTATAAATTACAGAAAAAGCTATCACTTAGAATTCTACCCAAATCCGATCTTGAATACTGCGTGCGGGTATTCCTTTTCCCTAACCATTACTTAGAACATGACTTCAGTTGGAAAGTTGTTTTCCTTAGCCTAAGGATACACGTCGGTAGAACGGCCCAAGAATGCTTATAGCCTAGGCTGCGACAGCACATCCTCTGCCTAACCTGTGACAAGAAGGCAGTGAAATGATACGAGAGACATGTGTTGCCCCTGCTGGTAAAGCGACCATCTGGTTCCCAGAGGGTATCTTTTTGGCCTGTGTTGATTTAAAAAAAAAAAAAAAAAAAATTTCTTGGTTTCTGACTTGGCATCAGGTAGTAAAAGTAGTTCCTAGGTCTCGGTGCCCCAGAGTAGGTGTTAGAACTTGGGAGATTACCCGATCATGTTTTGACTATAACTGAATGTGTATTACACAAATTTCACACAAATAATCTGAAGCTATGAAGTGAGTATCTGTCAAATACAACGCTTGTCTCAGAAACATTTCCTTGCAGGGCACAGTAACCACAATAAAACCAAAATCTTTGTTTTAGGTAGAAACATTACCAACAAATGTTTCCAAAACAGAAATGGTTAAAGTGAAAAAATTTTTTTTCTACAGGCATCAAAATAGTGCAGTTTTAAAAACTTTGGCCTTCTGTACACACTTCACTTCTACTTTTTTACCTCCTTGGGAGCTTTTACACCAGCTAGGGACTCTTGGTATGACTTTAGAGTCTGCCTTTACCAAATGGTAGAGAAAAAATTTGTATGACGAGGGAAGGTTTATATTCACAACCCTAGTCCTCTCCTCCCCTCGAATAAAAACCCCACTAAATTTGTATAACCATGTCTGCTGTCAGTGTCTATTTAAACACTTGGTAATTCTGTCTGCAAATATTTGCCAATAAAGGCAATACATTTCAACTGAAAAATATATTAATTTTTTTGCATTCCTTAAAACACTGTATAGACTTAGGTACTAGACTTCACAAAGGTGAAGTAAGCCATTGGCTGCCACTAATGAATGAATGAGTACTGCTGGGTACTCATCTGTTTTTAGCAAAGAATACATGGCAGGAACTCAGCATTTCCAGATACACAGCATAGAGCTATGGCAGGGATGGTGGAACGTCTAGAGAGCAGGAGGATGATTTGGAATCTTATTGGAAAGCTTTAGGGCCAAATAGGTCTACGCTCTTTGAAAGTGAAGAGTTATCCCAATTGTATTTACAAGGATGAAGAAAGAGAAAGGAGGAGAGAAAGGAGAGAGAAATACTTTTTAGAGCTCTTGGGGGAATTAAATGAGAGCACATGCACAAAAGTATCCAGCAAGGTTACAAAGATGCATTAGGTGCTCCATAATGTTAGCCAAGTTTGAGTACTTGGAGTTTTATTGGGCAAACATAGGGTTATTTATGCTTAATTATGTCAGTAGTTTTGTTAGCACCTGAAGCTTCTAGGAATTAAAGAGACATAGCAACTGCAATAAGTTCAATTATCAACTGAAATAAAATATTGACCAATCAAATTCACCAATATTGCAAATAAGGTGGGATTTCTTTCTTGGTTGGGCTATAATTTCCCAAGTCAAGGCTTAATAAGTGAAAGACATTGAAATGCTAAGATTATCCACCAAGTCCCTATCCCTAGATACATATCATGCAAACAAGTTTATTGGTCACCAGAGGGACTGCATAAAAGGGTGCAGTGGGCTTAAAGGAAACACATCTTAGTTTCTTAAAAAATTCAAAGCATATCTATAAAGTCACATCATACACAAGGAACAAGTTGTTGAAAAACACGCTTTTCAAGTCCACTAGAGTTCTCCATGAAGAGCACTAATTTCCTTGTTATGACCAATGTGTTTGATCTACAACTGTTTTTTTAAAAATAGAACATAACTTCCCAACTCAAGTTTCCAAGATGATGAAAATTAATTTTAATTACTTTACATTCTTCTACCAGAGAGAGAAAAACAATCGCAAAAGAGAACCTCGATGATTTGAGTACTGTATTCAAATTTAGGTGATAAAGATGGGGGTCAGCACGAAAACAGGTAAAACGATACATGCATTATCTGAACTCACCTACGCATTATCTGAACTTACTTTACTATTCTAAATTTGTAAGCTCAAAAAATAAACATTTTGAAGTAGAGTCAGTTATTTTAAAATGCTTTGTAATAAATTTTAAATGAAAGATATTCAAGGCAGTAATATTACAAATTAATTCCCACTAGATTAGCCAACACGTGTCACAAAAATTAAGTATAAGATTCAGCATTCTCTGTAGAACAAACAAAAAGATCCTCTGGTTATTTTCTAATATTCTTCTCTTTCTCACAAAAACAGAAAAATCTCTCTGCAATTCACTCTCCTCCAGGAAGAAGAGTTCTATGGGGACTGTTTTAGTGGGCAGCACCTTTCTCTCTCTCTCACCTCTGTGCTCCCTCAGCATCCGGTAACTTGCGTTCTATTTATCTGCTAAGGTTTGCTAAATAAAAAGGATTGATGACATCTATTGCAATATACTAAAAGTAATTTACACAGGCTGGCAGCACACTGAAGTTCTGAACAGACAACATTTCAACTCTAACAAACGGACATCTCTCCATTCTGTGACACAACAGGAAGTAGACAGCAACCTGTGTAATGTACCAAAGATTTAAACCTTAAAAAATCTAAATAAATTTAAAAAGTAAAATGTCTGGATATAATGAATTGCTAATAAGCCATTTTACTTAAAATCTAAAGCTGTCCTTAAAATATATTTCCAGCTTTACAGTAACCTTTCTTCATGGTCAGACCATAACAGAATTAGGATTATTTCCAGAAACGTGGTCAATTGTACTTAAGTTGTATTTAACCCCTCAGTGACCTCTGCCTTTATTTGCACTGTGAAAAATAAACAGCTATATCATGCCTTTCTGGGCAGTCAATAGGTTTTATTTACATTGCTTTGAGAAAAGGAGACAAAAGACAGCCTTTACAATTGTCCTTCAGCAATCTCAGTTGTGAGGGGACCATATAACAGAAAATTTTATATATAAGAAAAATATATATACAAAACTTATAGAGATAAGCAGACAAATAAAGACAAAGTGGCTCTGAAGTCTCTTGAAGTACAAATTTATAAACTGACCACCAGACACTGAACTTAGATCTGTAACGGAGAAAAATCGTTATGAGCCTGAAAAAAAAAATTAAAATACCACCATCACTAACATGGGAAAAAACAGAAAATAGAAAACAATAATCACCGGAAAACCTGGGTCTTGTAAAGATTTCTTTCCATCAGAAGATGCAGAAACATATTTCCCCCTGGCGCCAATGAAAACGTTTCTCAAGCACCCCCAGTTTCTTCCCTGCTTGTCCCCCCAGGCGCTGGTGTAGACGGCCGGAGTGGACTTTTTTGCAGAGATGAGAAGTAGAAATTTGTACTTTATCGGGAGCGGGTGCACTTTTCCCCCCGGCCCCCCTTTCCTCTGCCTCCAAGATGGTAGGAAAGTTGTCGTTTCGGAGGGCAGAGGAGCGGCTCTCTGGTGTTATGTCCTCGCAGTGCCTGTAGTGGTGCTGTAGGAGGCTGCTGCCTCTTCTTGTGCAGCCCCGGCAGCCCTGCCTTCTTGGCTGGAGAGTATATTCAGGGATTTCCCCTTAATAATCACCGACCCTGGGAGCACTTTTTACTTTCCAAAATAAAAATATGATCCTCACCCCTCTTGCTTGACAGGGAAAGGCTCTCGCCGGAGCCTAGTGGGGAGCAGTAGCAGCGGCAGCCGAGCTTCCTAGTCCATTGCCAGCGTCTCTCAGATCTGTCAGCCCAGCCGAGGGAAAAGGGGGGAAGGAGGAAAAAAAAAAAAAGCAGCTGAAAGGTAAGCAGAGGCGGCCCCAGGCCCGGCCCACATCCCCGGGCTCCCGTAGGGCGGCGGGCTGGGCCGCGCAGGCAGGGCGGGCGGCGAGCGCGCTTACGTGAGACCGGGGATTCGCCGGCCTGCGCCAGGCCCCGGACACAGAATGAAGGGGTGAGAGGGGTCGGCGCCGGGGTGGCGGGGGCTGGGGACCTGGGGGCCTCTGGGGCGCCCGCAGGCAGCGACGGCGGGCGGGCGGACCCGGATCCAGCCGGGGCCGGAGCAGGGCGAGCGGCGCGGCCTACGCGGGCCGGGGTGGGGGTGTGGGGCGGGGTGGGGGTGCCGGCTAGGCCTCGGGCGGCGGGCCCCGCGGCGACCGCACCCTAGCCCCTCACTGGGGCCTCCCCTCGCCCCTGCGGGACCCCAAGGCCTCCGGGCCGGACGGCGGCGCCGCGGGGCCGAGTCTGGCGCTGGCCGGGAGGTTCACCCGCGGGGCGGCAGGCCCGGGTTTCCGGGACAGGGGCGTCGGGGCCTAGGAGTGGGGAACGGGTGCCCACCCCCGAGCGCCCATCCTCCCCTTCCCCCTGTCTCCCTCAGTCGCCCCTCCCCCATTCCGGTAATAGTTAAATTTATTTATCCCCCTCCTCCGCGCTCTGGGCGGCCTGGCCGGGGCGGGGCAGGCGGCCAGGCGGGCGTGGGGTGGGGTGGTGGGGCGGTGAGGAGTCAGGTGCAGCCGCGGCCCGGAAAGTTTCCTTTTAGGCCCGAATGGGGGGGCTGCCCTCCTTTCGGGGAGCCCTGGTCCTAGCGCTCGCGACCCCCGAGGGCGTGGGGGAGAGCACTCGGCTATTTTGAAACTCTTTGCCAGTTCCTGTCCGTTGAAGGTACTCCGCCCCTGCACCCCTCGCCCGCGCCCCACCCCACTCCCCGGCGAGCCCTACCGGGCTGCGAACTCAGCCCATTCCCCAGGCGCCCCCGGGCTGGGGAGAGGGCCTTCTCTTCCCGTGTGGAAAAGTTTTCCAGGGATTTTTCTTAGCGTATTAGTTAGAGACTGGGCTTTTTGCGGCGGGAAGGGAGAAGGTAAATTCAGGTGATATTTCTTTCTGTCGGTGCTGGCTTTCCTCGTCGTCTTTTTAGCCCTTACCCCGGACCCAGGGGGTGTTCTTTTCAGATCCAGGCACCCCCCCACCCCCGCCCTTTCATCCCGACTCCTTCGGGTCTCAGCCGCGTTTCCTGGACAGCCCCTTGCAGGAGGGAGCAGGGAGCGGTGAGGACTGTCAGTGAGCGAGGGCCGGGTTTCTGGAGCGGCCCCCACATGCCGGAGTTTCGCGTCCTGTTGGGTCACTGTCCGATGAAACCAGCACGTGAACAGAGCCGGAGGGGGAGAGACCCCGGTTGTCAGCACGCTTGGAAGCTTTAAAAATTGGGAGGCAGAGAAGGTGGGCAGGGCAGCTCCTGAAACACGGTTTAAAGATCCGTGGTGGGTTTATTCTGATAATAACTATTTGCATTTATGTAATATTTTATGTTCGACCCCATCAGTAGAAAAATGGGGATTTTAAGGAAATGTGTTATTGCTGCAACTCAGAAGGGTGGGTGTGTGAAGAGCCCTCAGGGAACTGAACAGAGCTGACATCGTGTATGGTTTTCTTTTCTGTGTTTAAATGGGTTCAATTTTAGCAATATTTTGGTGTCATGAGCTTTAAAAGTTTTTTTTTTTTTAAGTTGAAAACTTAAAATTTCAAATCTAGATGCCCTGGTTTCCAGCGATGGGATGTTTCCTGTGGCTCCACTTAACCTCCTGGTTGTTCTTTAGTGTGGAAGTTGGAATGTTAATGTACCCTGCCCCCCACCACCAGCCTCCGGTATGGCAAGTTTGGAGAGGTTACTTTTCGTTCTTTTCCCTCCCTTCCCTTTCTAGTGGACCCGGGACAGGATGTCGTGTGTGGATGTGTGTGTGTCGTGCCTGGTGGCAGGCCGGAGTTGGCTGGCAGAGGTGTTCCCCACTCTGCCTGCAGAGCACTGTTACCCAGTCCGAAGCGGACACTTGCAGAGCATGGGGAGCCCACGACTTGCTCGGTGCTGACTTCTGTCAGGCAGGGGAGTGAGACTCCTTCCGAGATTCTTACTGTGTCTTTTCCTGTGGTCTGCCTAAAATAAAACTGTTTCCCCCCCCAGTGATAGATGTCCAGCCATTTAGCATTGTTCTTAAGGAAAGCATGATATTTGAGATCATACGGGTTTCAGACAAAAATGCAAATTACACTTAATGGTTGTTTAACTTTATTGATTAATTGAAATTGCTTATTGACTTGGACGTTTTTATATACTTGTGTATCCAAAGATGTTACTTCTATTGTGGTTTGTCATTTTTAGGGCATATTGGTTGGAAGAAATCATTTGATGAGTCTTTTCTCTTAGGACATTTTAAGGTTAAAAAAATCTCTTTGCCTCATAATTTGGTATTTTAAAGGTACAGCTTTAATTTCACATTCCTAAGCTTCAAAAACTGTATATGTACAAATCCCAAAAGTTTTGTATTAATTTCCTTATCCTAACTGCCTCAGGGGCTAGTTATTCCTGAAGGGATGGTGGAGTTTGTTTTTTATTTATTTGAAACTAATAAAAGATTACGGAGCAAATACGGAATTAATTTTAAATTGCTATGGTAAGGTATTTTGGATTCTTAAATATTTAGTTTCAAAAATAGATATTTATTTTGATTTATAAGTCTGAAATTATCAATTTTTCCTCTGAAAGATCGATCACAGAAGGAAATTTGTATACCGCACCCCAGCTATTTTTCTCAGCAAATCGTGTCACTACTATTCTTAGAGAAGTAAAATTTTGTTTTAGATGGATTTAAAAATTTCTAAGTGAGAGCACCCAAAATTAAACAAGTCACTTCAAAACAAATGCTGATCCATTCATTCTTACCTGAGCTGTTCCCCCAGGGTTAGCAGCTCTCACTATACAGGTTTGGAACAATAGTTATGGATAATGGGAGGTCATTTATTTCTGAGTGCAGTTAGCAGTATTCTGTGGACACATGACCCAGTGTCTCCTCATACACACTTGGGAACTTGTAAGCAGTGGGTGGAGAGGTGAGAGTGAGTTGGAGGCAGCAAGTTTTCTCCAGAGCAGATACTCCACTGCATGTACAGTGGAGTCACATCCAAGCCCACTGAGTTTACGCTAATGTAACTCTGTCCCAGGGCCCTGACTTTAGTAATGCTGATTTTAGACAATACTTGTGGCTATTTCGAGACACTTGCCAAGATACTCTCCACTCAAGCTTAGAGGTAAAACCTGGAGCCTCTCTTTCTTCCCTCCTTGCACTTAAGATGGCAGGCTGCTTGGTTCACACTCTTTTTAAGACAGCTTTTCAGTTAAATTTTATTTGTTAGCGTGATATCCTATAGTCAGACACGTTTGGCCTGCCTGGCCTTTGGGTTCATATCCCAGCTCTTCTGCTGGATGGGTTGCTTCATCTTTGCGTTCTTTGCATGTAAAATGGAAATAGCACTATTTAATGTAAGGATTAGGTGAGATAGCCCTTGTGCTTGGCTCTTAGTTGGTGCGCCTTATGTAGTAATTCCCCTAGCCCACCTTACTTACCTTTCTATTAACACCATCTAAATACCATTTCTTACAATTGTTTGCTTTTTTTCTAAAAGTAATACTTTCTCAAGTTCATTCTGCTCACACCTCTTTATCCCAGGAGATAACCATTGTTAATGTTTTGTTGTTTTGTTTCTCTGTTTTGTGTGATTGTCTGTTCGTACAACATAAACTTAATCCTAGGATTTTCCATTTAACAATGTTGTGTAGTTTTTTTGTTGTTTAAAGCTTGGGCTCTGGACACAATCTGGCCTTGAATCCTACCTATGGGATTTGGGCAAATTCATATTCCTCTCAGTTTCTTCATCTGTGAACGAAGGTGATCAGCATACCTTCTTCATAGGGTTGCTGTGGTGAGTGAATGAGGAATTGCACAGAAAGCCTTTTGTACGGTACCTGGTGCATGACCTGTAGATACTGTTTTTCTCTAAAGATTTTCGATATTCTTTGTGAGGATTTTTCAGTGTGAGTTCTTGATTCAGTATATACTAATAATACTAGTGAGTAGTGAGTAGATAGAATGTTAAAGTTACCTTCATGGAGCAAATAAATATTTTTGTACCAGTAAAAAAGCAGCAGTATATTCATAGAAACTTTCAGCAGCTCGATGTTAGTCTGGTCTCTGTTGTCGAATTCTGTGAGCTGGCAAATGTAAAGGAGCGCGAAGTACATTAGTGGTCAAAGAAGGTGGGTTTACTTTACCTCTAACTCCTCCTTTAAAACGTTAGAATGCTTACCGCAGGCAGGTGAAGGTAGGAGTTGCTGAAGCTGGTGCTGTTTCATTCATTTAAGTGACTGTGGGCCCTGTAATACAGAGACACATTCACTGCCCTTGAGGAGTTTTTAGTCTAGTGGAGAAGGGGAAAAGCTGACATTTACAATCATGAATGATAAGGGATAGATTTGTCTGGAGGCAGGAAAGCTATTTATTTTGGCTGCCCTGGGGCAAGCGGTAAAGTGAGGCCTTTCCAGGGGTGTTTCCGCCCTAAGCAAATGGGAAGAGTGAGAAAGGGCGTTTCCGAAGGTGGGACCTGAAACACAAGAGTATTCTGTGTTGCAAATTGTAGGAGTTGTAGGAATAGGAATAAATAGTGGGGGAGGGAGAGGTCAGCCTGGCCAGGTCCTAAGGGTTTATGTGTTAGGCTAAAGAATTTGCATTCCTCTTACATTTGCAAGCAGACCCTGAAAGGCTTTTGGCCAAATAAATTATTTGCGTTTTTAAGGACTTGAGTTGTACAAAGAGTGGAATAAAGGAGGGAAAGACTAGAATCAGACCCCTGAGAGAGCTACAGAGAAGAGATTGGAGGTTTGGGTTAAAGTGGCGGCAGTGGCAGAGGAGATGGAGAGAAGTGCGGAGGCTGGTTCCGCAGGTAAAGTAGCTGCCTGAGTTGACCAGATGTAGATTTGGGAATCATTCTTGGATAGACAACAGCTGAAGTTGTAGAAGTAGAAGAACTTGGCTTAGTCAGTGGTTCTTAGCCTTTTTTTTTTTTTTGAGAATCTGATGAACTTTATGGATCCTTTTCCAGAAAAATGCACTCACATTCATAATTTTGTACATTTGGTTTGAAACTTGGTAATAACCTAGTCTTAGGGTGGATATAGAGTAGAAATTCAAATGAAAGCCCATAGAAATGTCTTGTTTAACCCATGCTTTTTGTGTGTGACTTTATCACTGCCATCTCATAGATGAGGGGACAGATGTATAAAGTAAACTTCTCAAGGTCATACATCTTACTTCTTAAAGATTTTATTTATTTTTAGAGAGAGAGTAAGGGAGGGAGAGAGGGAGAGAAAAATCGACGTGTGGTTGCCTCTTGAACACCCTTAACCAGGGACCCAGCCCACAACCCAGGCATGTGCCCTAACTGGAAATGGAACTGGCAGCCCTTTGGTTCACAGGTGGCACTCAGTCCACTGAGCTGCACCAGCCAGGGCTACATCTTGTATTTTAACAATTTAAATGAACTGCCCACATGGACATCAATTAGGACATTTTGTGAGATTATTTGGATTTTTATCTTTTGAAAAATCAGAAACCTTAAGTCTGCTTTTTTTTTTTTTTTTTTTTTTAAATCGCATGAGCTTATTGGAACTGGTTTGCGTCAGCCCCCTTTAGATGAGCAAAGTTTGCCGAAGTCTGCCCCTGGCCCACCTTGGTGGCCCATGTGAAGTATTCCACCTAGCATCCCTATAAAATAAGATAAAGAGAATCTAGGGAACATAGCACTTAAGTGTGGGGGCAAGAGAACCAAAGCCAGTGACTGAGCTGCCGGAAAGAGATTTTCAAGAAAGAGAAAGTGGTCAAATGCTACAGAGAGGTCAAGTAAGATAAGGATGAAACCATGTATGTAGAGTTTGAGCAACAGAGGCCATTGGCTTTGGATTCTTGGAACAAAAGAACTTTGAGGACTGTAGCTATAACTTTTTTCTTTTTGTCCTGCAATGTAGGCTTTCCGTGACAATTGAGAGCCACTGTGGCATGGACAGGAACCCAGAAAGCATTTATTGTAAAGGATCATTAACTGGAGCTAATAAATGCTGTAACCAAGTCAGTCACTGCTCATTCTGCTAGCATTTTCCAACACAAGAACATCAGTATATAGATGCTGTATAGGATGTAGACAGTATTTTTAGTATTAGATTTTTAATATAGATTATAGGGAAGAATTCTGCGTGGATTCTGTTAGCATAGCCCCAAGAAGGTGGGAAGGCCTGACTTGATGGAGAATTAAACTGTACCATTCAGAAAACTGCTAGCAGCTGGAAATGCATTTTAGCTCTGCAGACTCTAGATTAAAATGATAATAATAATCCTCATAACCTACTACTACAGTTTCTAATAGTAGTTAATGTTAAGTGATTACTGTGTGCTAAGTACCATGCTAAGCATGGTTCATGAAATACTTAATTTAATTCTAAACATCTCAACTTGGTACATACTATTATAATTCTCTCTTTACCTGTGAGAAAACTGAAACCTAAATAACTTGTCCAAGGTCATAGACCTAGTCATTAGGAGAACCAGATTTGAGCACCGGGCTCTGATGCTCACTAGTGCCTGTATGTTGTCAACTTCTGCGTAAACTCCTTTTTACCTTTCTGATAAACCAGGTAAGGAACTCAACTACTCTAAAGACCATTTACATTTAAACTCATAATGCATATTTATTTTTCCAATAATAAATGGCACATAGTAGACATTCAGTAAGCATTTATTTGATTTATTTTTAAATATTTTAGTTGAACTTTATACTGAAGACTGTATTTCTGGGTGATAGGCAGTTTTTTTCACTGATCTTTTCAAATCACATCAACTGATTTTCATTATTTCTAATGTTATTACTTTTCACATTGATATGTGGGATGTTAGTATTTAAAAAAATTAATATACTCATCTGTTTAGTATTCCATTTTTTGCTGTTTGCAGTTGAATTAAAACAAAAAAAACTTAAAATGGGGAACTTTTTTTAAGACTTTAAAGTATGTGACTGAGATAAGTAAGTATAGTCATCATCTGTATTAATTAGAAAACTAACACTCTGAGAATTTAGGTTCCTGCTGTATTAAAAATTGTAAGGTATATTGCAGTTCTACACTCTTAAAAGGGGGTAGAATATAAAATTACAGATGGCAATTAGGGAAAAATACTGCGGCAGTGAAATGAACATGCTTCTGTAACATGAGACTCAAAAGAGCAGTGAGAACGTGCAGAGATTCCACGTGGAGGTGATCGAGCAGCAGTCCCTAAGAGGGTAGTGTTCATATTTTTGTCAGATGGTTTGTGGTTGCTGTTGGATGACTAAGAATGCTGTAGGTTGCTTTTGTTAAACCTTATCGCCCTGATTTTTCTCCCTGCTAATGCCTCATTCCTCTGTATTTGTAAGATGAAAGAAACAGTATAAAGGAATTGTTTTATTTTCCAATTAAATTCAGCATATATCAATTTAAAACAGGTTTTACACCTAGCCATATTTTCTACTCTTGAATTCCAGTATATGGGTATGTTTACTGTGCAGGTAGTCCTTCTGTGAGACTGTTCTCAGTAATAGTTCCTTTGCTTTCTGGTAATAAATAAGTGAGGGTGTGTGATCTGCTGCTACAGTGCCTAATTACCTGCATTCTCCTACTTAAGGGAGCAGAGATCCGTTTATATTCTAAGCAAGGTATTTCCATAGCTTTGAAGATAATACCTGCTATAGTTGCTAATGAATTGATTCTAGTTAGGAAATTTTTCCTTCATTTTTTAAGTGGTTTTCATCATATGTTAAAAGATAGAGTTTAAAGAAAAAAATAGAGTTTAGGTGTAGCTTTTTTCATTATGGATTAGACACGCGATAGTATTTAAATATTAGGTCTGTAAGACATTTGACTAAGAGCATGTGGACTTTACATTTATATATTCTGTTTCTTCTTTATATCTTAAAATGAGAAGGAGTGAAAGTCATGTGAACTTCACCTTTAGTAGAATTAAGTGTAAAGAACTTGGGTGTTGTGAGAGGCCAGATATAAAGAATAAAAAAAGTGTAGGGTCTTTCCCTGAAATCTGCCTTAGTGCTTTGGTCATGATTTCTTCTTTAATTAAAAAAGAAAAACCTATTAAAATAGAGGACTAAAGGACTGGTTGTTAAAAGTTTACAGACAAAGTGATTTTTTAGGAGATTTTTAAAATTTATTTTTAGAGAGGGGGAAGGGAGAAAGAGGAGAGAAACATCAATGTGCTGTTGCCTCTCGTGTGCCCCCTACCAGGAACCTGGCCTGCAAGCCAGGCATGTGCCCCGACGGGGAATTGAACAGGTGACCCTTCGATTTGACGTCTGTGCTCAATCCACTGAGCTACACCAGCCAGGGTGACAAAGTGATTTTTTTAAGAAAAGATTTTCTTCTTAGATGGGGAGGGAGAGAGAGAAATATGCTCAGAGCAGGGACTGGATCCCAACCTAGGCATGTGTCCTAACCAGGAATCGAACCCAGCAACCTTTCACTGTGCAGGATGATGTCCAACCAACTGAGCTACACTGGTCAGGGCTATAGACAAAATGATTTTAATATAACATATTACTCACTTAAAAGGAAGTTATATTTCAAAGCAGAGGACCATTTTCCCCAAACAGTCTTGCCTTTTATGGAGTATGTAAAGTGAGTCTGAATTTATCAGGGAATTGAAAATACGAGTATAAAGATTAAGTTGAGCTTTCAAAAGAGGGATTTGAAAATGGTGAAACTGGTCAGTTGGTCAAAAGGAAGAGTCAAAGAAATAAAGTTGGCTTTTAGCAGGACTTTAAAACATTAAAAATAAAAAATGGGAGGAAAAATTAATCACTGATGTAAGAAAAATTAAGATGGAAGAAAAGTTGTTTATAAGATGTTGAAATTAAATGTCTTTTTGTAATGGCATAGAGGTCATTAAAAAGAGCTTTCCCACCTGTGGCAAATGCTGAATGAGGGCAATTGGCTAGATTAATGAATTCTTAGAATAAAGTTGACTAGGCAGATTTTAATGCATTCTTGTATTTTTTAAACATTATTTGTAAAATAGACATTGGATAGCAAACTATATGACATCTATTTAATGAAATATCTGATGTTATTTAATGAGATATGCTAGAATATTCAAAACTTTTAAAGCTATATTCTGATTTTTCTCTTGGTGTATGACTATGGCTATTAGATATTATTGTATAGACTATCTAAAGTACCAATTTAGTGATTGTTAGAAGTTATTGAATGATCAGTGGGTGAATCTAGTAACCTTTGTTTTGGGCAGACAGCCTGGAATTAAGAGTTGCTGTCACAGAAGCCATTTACATAAGCACTGTGTATTTATTGAGTGCCTATTAACTGCTAGGCCCTGGTATACAAAGATGAACAGAAAACTGTCATTCCTCTGGGACCTTCTTTTCTGAGAGGGAAGACAAAAGAAGGATGGGCAATTAAATAATGCAGTGAATGCCTGAACAGGGAAATGCATGAAGTTCCTCACCAGAACATGTAACCAACTCAGCCTTTGGGAAGCTGCACAGGTGACGGCTGGACCGTGCTCTGAAGAGTTAGACTAGGGCTGGCCAGGGGAGGGACGACATCCCTGTCTCTGGACAAAGGTGGCAGCCTGATCTTAGGCTTGGTGGCACCAAAGGAAGCTGGTATGCTCAGAGCAGTGGGTGAGGTCCTCCAATTATTCACTTCCCTTCTTTTGAATGAATCTCACCTCACAGATTATAATCTTCAAAAGGCAAAAATGACGCCTCTTACTATTACATCCTCCATAGCTTTAGGGAAGATGGATTTTTTCATAAGTGTTTAATAAGTCAATACTTGCCATTAAAGCTAGAATCAGGCCAGTAACAGAGAATGAACTGAATCAAGTTTAGTAATTTCTTTAATAGCATGTTGACTCTTTCAAATAAAAACCAAAATTATTACAAAAGTAATTTGGTATAAAAATTATGTAACAAATTTGTTTTATGATTTTATTGTAGTATATGGATTGGACAAAAGTAGGTTTACAGTTGTGAAACAGTTTATTCTTGTATTATTTATTATTTTCCATATAAACAACTGTTGACCTACTTTTGCCTACCCCTGTAATTTTTCTATACAGAATTTTGAAAGATATTTCTGGTTAATGATAGCAGAATAGTGATATCTCTGTTCTCTCTAAACTAACTAAAAATAATAAGAATGAGAAACAGAAAAGAAACTCAATCTTGTTAACTAATAAAGCTTTGTAATTAGAATATATGAATTAATGCTGTTAAGTATAGTGAAAATTGAACCAGGGCAAGAGAGGATGTCTGGACAGGATGATTTTTTTTCTCTAAAATTCAGGCAAAGTGAGAGGGGCAGCTTCCTCCCAAGTAGGTGGATGACCCACCGTGGGAACAAAACCAATAACTTAATACTGGGAGTGGCTAAGTGGTATCTACACTAGACTCCCAGAGTGGCAGGAGAGGTGCGGTTGAACCACGAACTATACAGTCATACTGTTTTGTAGCAAGTTTAGAGGAGAAATGGGCAGTAGACAGCCTTACAGATGCTGATCTTAGTGAACTGAAGAGAAACAAAGCCTGCATTTTCACGCCCTAAAATCTATGTCATATGGGCCCCTGTGAGTTGGAGAGACTAGTCCAGCATTGAGTCAAACCTCAAGGGAAGAGTGTGTAAATAAGACAACAGAAAGAGATAAAACTGAACTGATGGAACCTGGGTACAAAGTAAAAGAGAAAAGTGGAGTCACAACAGAAATGAAGGTCACTTTCAAAGCAGCAGATACATACTATAGCTGGGAATGTTGGAGGTAAGCTTGAGAAATTTAAGCAATCCAAAGTGGAAAAAGTAAAAATTAAGATGAGAGAGATATATGGAATACAGTAAATCTAGCTTACCAATAATCAGTATCCCTGAAGAAGACAAGAGAATAAATGAAACGAAAAAATTTTCAAAGCATTGAGTTTCCCACAATAATGGAAGACTTGAAATTATAAATAGTTTCTAGTCCTTAAATGTAAAAACTTGTTAGTTCAAAATGGGGTGGGGGGAATCAAGCTCTCTATAAAATACAGAGGCTGGCCTCAGGCTTTTTCATTCTAGAAGACATGGAAGAAATATACAGAGTCACTAGACCAAAAAAATATGACCCAAGAATTTTATGTCCAAGCAAGCAATAGTTTAAGTATATTAATTGAGATGTGTTTCCAAACAGAAAAACCATAGCTTGGATTCCATAAGTCAGCCTTGGGTGCGGGGGGTGGAGAGGAAGGGAGGGTAGAGATGAATTGAAAGGCAAATTAAAAGAATTAGTGATTAGGCCCTGGCTGATGTGGTTCAGTGGATTGAACACTCACTGGCCTGCGAACCAAAGAGTCGCCAGTTCAATTCCCAGTCAGGGCACATGCCTGGGTTGCAGGCCTGGTCCCCAGTTGAGGGTGTATAAGAGGCAACCACACATTGATGTTTCTCTCCCTTTCTTTCTCCCTCCTTTCCCCTCTATCTAAAAATAAATAAATAAAATCTTAAAAAAAAAAAGAATTAGTGCTTAGCATTGAATAAATGTAAATGTAGAACCAGCATTAAAATCTTATAAACTTATGGCAATATAGAAATGATATAAAGAAAAAATACTGCATTGGGGATGGGTAGTTTAAAAAAATGGAAATTTTTTCCATTGTTCATGACATGAGATCAGTCATGACAATGCAAAGTATACCAATTTTCTTAGTGTGCAGTAAGGAAATGTTATCTAAAGGACACAGATTAAATCTTCTTAGAAAACAGCCTGAATAATGAAATTTGTGATAAAAAGAATTGAAAGCTAAAAGCAATGCAAAAAAAAGATAACATTAAGATGAAATATTTACCATGTAAATAAATATCAAAGTATAAATTGGTTATACCCATTTATTAAAAAAAAGTGACACTAAGAGCAAAAAAGTCAGCCAGTTAACAGATGGCATCTGAAAGGGGACCAACATATAATATTTTAGGCTTTGCATTCATACAATGTGTGTCACAACTATTCAGCTCTAGCGTTATCTCATGAAAGCAGCCATAGACAACATGTAAATGAATTAACCAGGGTAGTGTTCTAATAAAAGTTTATTTACAGAAACAGTGGGCTGAATTTGTCCTGTAAGCAAGAGTTTTCTTACCTGTGATTTAAAACAGTGCCTCAGAAAACTTGAGAGTAAAAGGGTGGGCAAAGACTTAACTGGCAAATTCAGACAGACAAAATGGGAGTCTAAATATTTGTGTCAAACAAGGTTGATTTCAAGACAAAAATCATCACTTGAGTTGCATTTCCTAATGATAAAGGATGATAGTCTAGTGCTTATGAATCTCATATATCAAATAATACAGCTTTAAAATTTATAAAACAAAAAATATAAGGAGAAACAGACAGATCAGATTATAGTAGGGGATTTTGACTCATCTCCTTCAGCTCTTTTTTTATTTGCCTTATTTTTTCCCCTTTATTTTTATTGTTGACTCTAATACAGATGTCTGCATCCCCTGCACCCTGCTCTCCCTTCCCTCAGGCCATTGCCACACTGTTGTCTGTGTCTATGAGTTATGCATGTATGTTCTTTGGCTAATCCCTTCACCTTTCAGCCAGTCCACTCCCTACCCCCCGTCACACTGTTCGTATGTCCATGCCTCTGTGTTTTGTTCATCAGTTATTTTACTCATTAGATTCCATGTATAAGTGAGATCATATGATATTTGTCTTTCTCCGACTGGCTTATTTCACTTAGGATAATAATCTCCAGGTCCATCCATGCTGTTGTAAAAGGTAAGAGTTCCTTCCTTTTTAATGGCTGCGTAGTATTCCATTGTGTAAATGTACAAACGCTTTTTTTATCCATTCATCTGTTGATGGGCACTTGGGCTGTTTCTAGATCATGGCTGTTGTAAACATCTCTCATAGCACTATCTTTCAGCTCTTGATAGAGCAAGCAGACAAAACACGTAATAACGCAGTGAGTGTTAATCTCCCTACATATGGTATAACAAACAACATACTCTGGAAACAATGAGTACACTTTTTTCAGTAATACCTAGTAGGCTCCTGATAATAATACTTGAGATTTAAAGAAAATCTCAGTCAAATCCAGAAAGCAGAAATATATGCAGATTCTGCTCCTTATTCCTACCTAGAACTAAAACAAAGGAAAGCATAAAATTCTACCATCTGAAAAAATTAAATAACTCTTGGGTCAAGGGAAAAATTAAAATATCAAAGCCAAGTAAACTAGAAAGTACTGATAATCAAAATTCTGGGTACTCATACCTATGGAATATGGCTAAAGCAGTACTCAGGAAAATTCATAAATTACTAAGTAAGAAAAAATGAAAATGGAAGAAGTCAGCCCAAAAAGTTACAAAAAACAAAAAAAGAAAGCAGAAAGATTTATCAAAGAGAAAAGCAGAAATTAATTAGAAAACATACATGGAGATACTAATAAATCCAAGAGATTTTGGTTTGTTTTTTTTTTTAAGAAGATATTGGTCAAAACAAAACAAAACAAAGCAGAAAAACCCCTACTGAACCTGCCATGAACAGAGGGAGAAAGCACAAACACCACATATTGTATGAATGAATACACAGAATATGAGGATAAATCATATATTTAGGACATTAAACATAAGAGGTTACATTGCTAAATTGTATGCAGGTAAAGTTGAAAACCAGATTCACTACAAAAAGCACTGCTGAGCCCTGGCAGGTTCTAGGACCCTTCTAAGGACCATTGTAACTGCGGTGCTTTGTAACTTGTTCAAGAACATAGGAAAAGGGAAAGATTTTCTAAATTATTTTTGGAAATATTATATTGATACCCAATTCTGGCAAAGCACACCAACAGGAAATGAGCCCATTCTCAGAATACAAAAATCTTAAACATTAGCAAGTACAGCTCAGCAGCACGTTAGAAGAAGAATCCATAGTGACCATGTTGCTTTCATCCCAGAACTGTAAGAAGAGTTCAGGATCAGGAAATACTGAACACCATACTTTAAAAGAGAAAAATGATCATCTCAGAAAGTAAAAAAAATAATTTGATAAGATTAATAATTAATTCTGAGTTGCTTCTAAAGAACAACTCTTAGTAAAATAGGAATTACTTAATACTTCTTAACATAACAGGAAATACATTATGATAAAAGCCAGCAGTTTTCCTACCCGTTGACTTCAAAGCAGTTGCATTTAAAGCTAGGAATAAGAATGGTCCCTGTTAACATTGTTCCAGTAGTTTCGGCCAATTCAAATGAGGGGGAAAAAATGTGTAAAACTGAAAAGAAAAGCAAAACCAATCAACAGATACGATTGTATACCCTGGAATATGTCCAAGTAAAAAGTAAACACTGCCCTTCACATCCCTCCATCCCTGCCCTCAGAATCTGCCTTGATTTATAGAATATCATATATGTGGATACATGGGCTGCTTTTTTTCCTAGTGGCAATCAAACTAATTCTAAAAATTACTTTTTTCTCTTATATCCAGTGTAGTTTTTTTCCCCTGGAGTTATAGATTTACTTAAACTAATCCATGAAGGATTTATGTGTGCCAGGTAGATGAAGAGGCCAAAAAGTGTAAAAGTGAAACCACATGGGTTTTGAAATAGATCCAGACCGTCAGGGCAGCCAGATCCGAAATTTTAGTTCCACCTTTTTCTTGCACCCCAATAAAGTGAATAGGGAAAGCTATTATTTTTGTTTTACGTTGGTATGATTAGGTTTACTCAGTAATGAATGTGATTTTTATTTTTTAAATTTTTTTATTATTTATGCTATTACAGTTGTCCCGGTTTTTCCCCCTTTGCCCCCTGCCCCCAAATGTGATTTTTATTAACCAAGATACTATTTCAGAGTTTTTGTGTTCCAATTAGAGTAAGCAGAATCCTTCTCAAGGGTAATACAGATTATCTATTTTGTATCACTGGCAGGTAGAGTGTAGTAACAATAAGAATTAACATGAATTACAATTTTCACTTGCTTAGTGCTTAACGATGCATGGTACTTAGTATGTTCATGCTCCATACCATTTGATCCTTGGAGCAGCCTGGCGATAACATAGCTACCGTCATTATCCCTCTTTTGCAGATGAGAAAACTGGGGTTAAATGACTTGTTCATCGTGACCAAGTCCAGATTTTGGACTTGAGCAAACCTATCTTCTGACTCCTGCAGCACTGATGTATCTTGTCACTCACTGGTACTAAGGGATTTCTTAGTCAGTTTCATAAAGAAGAGAGTACTCCTTGAGTTTTTCTGTAGCTGGTATCTAAGCTGTTCCGTTAGACTTGTGGGTGACTTTTAGAGTGGACACAGTGTTAGGCCATATCAGCTCACACTACAGTCCTGAGTGGACAAATAAGTTGATTCAATTTCATTGTAGATTATGTGGTGTTATAATATGTAAATGCTACTGCTGGAACTTTTGTGTTTAGAGAGGTAATGAGTATTGTGTCATTTATTCCATTTTCTTACTAAACCTTTAAAGATTCATAAACCGTGACTATTATCATATTTCAAAACAGGGGTGTCCAGCCTGCAGCCCATGGGCTACATGCGGCCCAGGATGGCTATGGATGCCGCCCAACACAAAATTGTAAATTTACTTAAAACTTTTTTTTGCTCATCAGTTTTCTTTAGTGTTTGTGTTTTTAATATGTGGCCCAAGACAACTCTTCTTCAAGTGTGGCCCAGAGATGCCAAAAGGTCGGACACCCCTGGTGGTGTAACTGGGAGTGTCCTGTGTTGCAGAGCCCTGATTCAGTGGTGGAATTATGGTGGGGGGATGAGTCCTCTGGCTCAAGAAGTTTATAGTTTGGATGGGATAAGAGAGGGGGAAGATTAAAGGGAAAATTATTTTTTTAAAAACAGCAATTGCCTTTTTTTTTGTATTTCATAGAAACATTTGTTACAAATTGCCAATATTTGCCAACTTAACAAAAATGTAGACTTTCTGAAGGGAGTTTGAGGTCTGTTGGCATTGTAAAGGATTTGGGTTCTGAAAATAGGTATAACCTGTCAGCGCCAGTAATGAAATGAAAAGACTGCCACCTTATATTTGTTTGGTGGAAGATCCCTAATTTTTTTAGGTATTTTCAAAACTTAGCCAGAGGAGAAGTTACTTAGTTCAATTTGGAGGGGTAAGGTAACTTAATATTTTATGCCTTTTATTTGAATTCAGTATTGGGATGTTGGATTACAATGAAGAATCCATCCCATTGGGAGGGTGGTATCCTAGTATTTTACTTCCAAGGTGAGCAGGCTTTGCTTATTTCATTTTGTTAACTAGGCCTTTTGATATTTTTGTAGACAATCTGCGTCATCTTGATTCTGCAGCATTCCAAAGTGTGGTATCCTTGGGGTTCTCTTAACATTGCTATGGTGCAGAAGATTTAAAACCAGGTATGGCTGTGGGGCTAGAAGTCCCTCAGTGAAATTCTTAGCTTAAATCTGCCTTACACGCTCTGATTTATCATTTGGGTTTCTTTTTTTGTGGTGGTCTTTTAGCTGATGTTCACAAGGAATAGAGTCACGTGATGTATGAAGGGAAACATATACACTTCTCTGAGGTTGACAATAAGCCCTTGTGCTCATATAGCCCCAAACTGTGCAAGCAGCGGCGACTCAACGGCTACGCTTTCTGTATCAGACACGTTCTGGAGGACAAGACTGCCCCCTTCAAGCAATGTGAATATGTGGCCAAGTATAACAGCCAACGCTGCACCAACCCCATCCCCAAATCAGAGGATCGTAGGTAAGAGCTAATAATGGGATTCTATCTTTGATTCAGTTAGTAGGCTTGGAAATTTTCTTTTGACGTGGTGAATTTAAATGATACTCTCTTGGGGTGATCTAAGAAAACTTTGAAAATGCTTCTAAAGATGAGAGATGGCAGTTTTAAAAAAAAATGGAGTCAAATTTCGGGCATAATTTGAAAAGTATGTTTGAGTGTTATATTTTTTATTGATTTAATAGACATTTTAAGCTTATTTAAAGAAATTTTTTCCCTCAAAGTTGTTGCTTCACATCTTGGCACTGATATATTTAGTTTGCAGCTTTATAAAGTGTTTCGGACTTGTCTACTTACTTAGTTTTGTCATATGCCTAAATGAGAAAAATTGTAGGAACTACTTAGGTGTTGTAATTAATTATAATTTTGAAATTTTTAAATCTGTACTTGAAAGGTAGCATTGTCCTTATTGAAAAATAATTATTCAGAAGAATGCTGCTTGAATCACTTGGATTTATTTTCTCAGACTTCTAAGCAGTATTTGGCATTGTTTTATAATTTTGCCTTTTCTGGTTAAAAAAGAGTTTCATATAGAGTAGGTTTACTATGAGTTAGAAACTGTATTTTCATAATAATGGTAGGTTTTATCACTACAATTATGAATTTATGCTTTGCTGAATTTTTAAAAAAATAAAATGAGGTGTTTTTAAGGAAGTTGTATGCTGGTTGTTTATCTCTCATATTTGTAGGAAAATTCACACTGTATGTCACATATAATCCATTTTCCACATCTCTTTCGTTAGTTATCCAGAAACCATGTTGATCACTGTATGCTATTACAGAGGGAAGCATGCTTATTGAATACAACAGTTTCAAATACTTGTTAGCTTTAGGTAGAAAATTGAACTTTTTACCTCTCAGAATATATACACATATATATATAGTTTATGTATAGGAACAAGGATGAACATTTTACTTCCACCTTAGACTGCATCATCCTTGTTTTCCTATACATATGCAAATGTCACCTGCATGAAGTGGTTGAAAAGGAATCGTATTTTATATGTCACACTGAACAATTTTTACACTTTTAGGGTGAAATAATTTGTGTTGATAGAGATCCCACAAAAATTAGTATAGTATAATGTGATTTGGGAATACTCTGTTAGAATTTCTAAAGAGCATTTAAGGCTTCAAATTACAATACTCGAAAGTCAGAAACAGCTGCTTAGTGAGCTAAAGAATAAAACTTTAATCTCAGGTGAGAAAGGGACCACTGTATTAGGGTAAACATATCTGTCCAGTTGGTTTTAGCAGACTGAAAATGTTAATTTCTTATTCCTCCCCTTTTTAAATTTAAAGAATGGAAGAACTTGGATTAAACTTTTACTCCAGTTGGAATTGTCAACCTTGGATTTTTTTTCAGTTCAGCTGAAGCAAGTATTAACTTATATCTAACAGCAAAAAGTAAAGTGAGAATAACTCTGAATTTGTCCAAAATATTAATTTTGTGAAGCATATATTTTCACTTATATATGCTAAGTAATTTCCATTTTAGGACAAGATAAGGGAAAGGATTTTTGTATTGCTATATCAAGAAAAGCTATACTTGATAAGTGCTAATATACATATTTTTTTTCAAAATTAGCCCAAGAACATATGAATGCAAATGGTATTAAAATATACACTTATATTTTTGGTATTAATATTTTTGTTTGTAGGATTGTTTGAAATATATTAAAGTAGACTTTAGCAGCAAGTAGTAAGTAGTCTTACATTACTTCAAGAAATCTGGGTTGAATTTATGTGATATGTCTTAACCTGTGTATAAATATCGATAATTGTAACTACATGACTTACTGTAGAAAAGATTAATATTCTTTTTCTTTTTAGTTTTTATTTTTATTTTAAAAATTGTACCTATTTATTTTTAGAGAGAGGGGAAGGGAGGGAGGAAGAGAGGGAGGGAAACATCAATGTGTGGTTGCCTCTCATGTGGCCCCCACTGGGGACCTGGCCCACAACCCAGGCATGTGCCCTGACTGGGGATCAAACCACCAACCCTTTGGTTCAAAGCCTGCACTCAGTTCACTGAGCTACACCAGCCAGGGCTGAGATTAATATTCTTTTGAAAATTACTTTCATTATTGTTGATGCAGTTATTCCTTGGACACTTATGAATTTGAGGTGGTTTATGTATTGTTTTAGAAAAAAAAATTTCCAAGGACTTTTAACTGACAAAATTATTGGGTTGTTGGTCAGCTAGAGGAAGCTTCTTGATGGCTGGTGCCTAACTTCTCTGGTGTGTATTATAAATGCTAACTTATGGGGTTCCAGCTTTTTGAAGTAGAATAGTGCTATATTCAGTAGAAGTACTGGTATAATTAAAAAGTAAAGTCCATTTTCTAAGCTAAGGCTCATTGCTGTAACCTTGGTTTCTCAGAGATAAGTGGTTATATTAAGTTGGTTATTTTATATAAAATAACTTTATGTGTATTTTAGGAGTATATATATATACACAAAGAAATTTCTTGTTATCTGCATGTTTATTTTTTTAAAACAGCTTAATTAAGATATAATTCACATCCCATACAATGCACCCATTTAAAATATACAATTCAGTATTTTTTATTATATTGACAGGATTGTGCAACTATCACCGCAGTCTAAGTTTACAACGTTTTCATCCCCCCAAAAGAACCCATTAGCAGTTACTCCCCTGTCTAGTAACTTAGGCTAGAAATTCATATTTGCATACTTACTCTAAATGCTCTTCATAACCAAGTAAGCAGCTGTAATTCCTGTAGCGGATGATACTCTAGCAGAGGCAGCTGGGTTTTTCGGAGTTGAGCTTTGCTGTGCCAGTGCTGCTGGCGTGGCCGGAGAGTGAGGCCAGGCAGCTGGACATGTGTCAGCCGCTGCTGTGTTGCCCAGTGAAGCACACGGCAGCCTTGTTTACCGGTTCCTGCTGCCTGCGTGTGAATGGGCAGGAAAATCTCATTTCTAAGTTAAAAAAAAAAACAAACCCACCTCATTTTTCTCCACTAAAAAAACTATCCTTTTGTGAATTTGAAAGTGTGTGGAAAACAGCAGCAAAAACTATTTACTGTTTTTTGGTAAGCTTCTAATTAGTGTAGGTATCGCTGGAGCCCTTTCTCGGTGGGCCACAGCTTAATGAATCTGTTCTCTGTGTGTAGAACATACAGTGGGCACTTGACATTCCTAAGGGTAATGTCATAAGATCTTTATGAATCCCTAAGTACTTGAATGGCATTGGAACATAAATATTTTTTCTCCATACGAGAATTTTAAGTGATTCTTGCTGAATAACTCTGTTTGGTATGAATCCAGAGTAGCAAAGCAGTCTGAGAGGTGAGCGCTGGTCACTCACTATTTGAACGCATGCTGTCTGACCATCTCTGCACATATGTGGTTCACACACTTGCTTCAGCAGAATTGCACGGACTTTGAGGATTGCCTCAGAGTGTGGAAGTTGTGTATATGGAATTCATGAATGTCAAGAGTTACTTTAGTCATGCATTTTTAACATATTAGGATTCACATATTACAAAATGTAGTTTTATATTCTACTTTCCTTAATATGTATCATGAACATATTCCCATGTGCATTTGTGTTTTTAAAGGTACTGCAACAGCCACTTGCAGGTACTTGGCTTTATCCCGAAAAAAGAGAGGAAGAAAAAGAATGATCCTATAGATGAGGTAAAGGTCAGGCACCAGATGGATACCATGGCCTTTAGCCTGACAGTGCCCACATTGGCCTTGAAGGTGCCCAATGGACTGGATGGAATGTCCCTCTCTCCACCAGGGGCAAGAGTCCCTCTCCACTACCTGGAAACTGAGTTGGATGACCCATTTGCTTTCAACGAGGAAGATGATGACCTAAAGAAAGGGGCAACTGTGAGAAAGAAGTTGCAGAGCAAGCTCGCCCAGAATCGGCAGCGCCAGAGAGAGACAGAGATTTTAAAAGTTCGACAAGAGCACTTTAGTCCCCCTCCTGCACCTTCACAGCAGCAGCCTCCACAGCAGCACTCCCACCTGTCACCTTTATCCACTTCTGTAAAACCTCCAGCGCCACCGCAGGGTTTAGTCTGCAAGTCACCTCAACCTCAGAACACCAGCCTACCACTGCAGGGAGTGGCCCCCACCACACACACTATAGCACAAGCGAGGCAGTTGTCTCACAAGAGGCCTCTGCCCCTCCTGCCATCAAGTAGGGCTCCTGTTGCGGACCCACCCAGGACTGACCGGGTCCTTATGAAAGCCACAGCCTTCTCTCCACACTTCTCTTGTATAAGTCGACTGCAGAGACTGGTGAAACTGTGCACCCAAAAACATCAGTTGGACACTGATCTGTTTCCCCACTTAGGTGAGTTATCTATTTTACCATGTCATATATGTGTAATAAAGCAAAATGTGCCCTTTTGCACAGGCTTTCTTTTTTTGTTTTAAAAAATTTATGTATTAATTTGATAGAGAGAGGAGGGAGGGGGAGAGAGAGACAGAGAGACATCGATGTGAGAGAGAAACATTGATTGGTTGCTTCCCATAGATGCCACCACCAGGGATCAAACCTGCAGCCTTTTGGAAGGGATGTCATCCTGTACACTGGAGGGTTGGGGGTTCGACTCCTGGTCAGGGCATGTACCTAGGTTGCAGGTTCACTCCCCAGTTGGGGCACGTATGGGAGGCGGCCAGTCAGTGTTTCTCTCTCAAATTGGTGTTTCACTCTCTATCCCCTATCCCTAAAACCAATGAACATATTTTTTAAAAAAATTAAAAATATAGCAAATAAATGAGGGACATCAATATATCTGTTGATTGAGTATACATACAGATAGATGTTTACCTGTTAGGTATGAGCATAGGTGAAGTGCGAATGGATGTACACTACCAAGCTGTTAACGTTGGCTGTCACAGGAGGATGGGACTGGACAGGGTATGTTTTTTTGAGGAGATGGGAGTGGTACCCC
Source organism: Anoura caudifer (assembly GCA_004027475.1). Classification (NCBI taxonomy): domain Eukaryota; kingdom Metazoa; phylum Chordata; class Mammalia; order Chiroptera; family Phyllostomidae; genus Anoura; species Anoura caudifer. The sequence continues at coordinate 10,397 of PVKU01009992.1, read as the reverse complement.
TTATATAGCTTTATATTTTTTCACCTATTACCAAACCATGTATGACTTGTTAATTAATAAATACCCTAAACCTTATTAATGCTTATTTGTTAATACCTTAGTATATTTTTTCAGATATATAAAATTGGGTTCCTGCTATACATAGTTTTGTAACCTGTTTTAAAATATTTGGTAATGTATTATGAATTAGTACAAACATAATTTGTCACTGCTGAGTACCTTTTCTAATTTAAGTAATTTCCAGTTTATATCATTACCAAGTGTTGTAGCTGTATAGCCTTCAAGTAACTACTTGAAGTAAAATAACTACTGTTATATCTTTAATTTTCCCTTCAAGTAGATTCCTAGAAGCAGAATTGCTGATTCCAAGCTTTCACATTTTTTTAAAAAGGTTTTTAATACGTGTTGCCAAATTTTCTTTTAGGATTATTTTGTCAGTTTAACCTTTGGAAGTGTATGAGAATGACAAGCTTCTCTACATCTTTTGATGTTGTTATTATTATTGTTATTATTTTACCTTTGCAAATTTGATAGAAATTTTGCTTTAATTTGCATACTTTAGATCAGCATTTCTTGAATTTTTTGGCCTTAGAATCCTTTTATTTACACTCTTAAAAATTACTGAGTGCACCATAGAGCTTTGTGGATATGAATTATATCTGTTGATGTTTACTGAATTGGAAGTTAAAACCGAGAAATGTTTAAAATGATAATTCATTTAAAAATAAAAACAAACTCACCACATGTTAACATGTTCTTTTTACAAAAAGTAATTGTTTTCCAAAATAATTATGTGAAGAGCAGCATTGTTTTGAAAATTGTAATATCTGATTTACTGAAAGATAGCTAGATTCTCATATTTGCTTTTGTGTTCAATTGCTCATATCATGAGGCTTTGGTTACCAGATGAAAATATGGCCTCAGACATTTGTAGTTGGCAAAGGGAGGAACACTTTCATCGCTTTTTTCCCCCAAATAATTGTGGATATTCTTATTTGATTCTACACCAAAACTTGACAAGTGGTAGTTTCTTTTATTTTTTAGTTTATTTTTTTATTGAATCTATTGGGGTAACATTGGTTAACAAAATTATATAGGTTTCAGGTATATAATTTACAGCACATTATCTGTACACTGTATTGTGTGTTTACCGCCTCAAGTCAAGTCTCCGTCCTTCACTGTTTATCCTCCTTTCCCCTCTTCTACCTCCCCTCCTCCCCCATTGCCTCTGGCGATTGATCATCACACCCATTATCTGTCCATGAATCTTTCTATTTTTTTTCTTTGCTTAATCCCTTCACCCTTCTCACTCAGCCTCCAAACTCCTCTCTGACAAGTCTCAGTCTTTTGTTCACTGTATTTATGTGTCTGTTTCCACTTTGTTATTTTAGTTTGTTCATTAGATTCCATATAACATAGTGGAATCATATAGTACTTGTCTTTCCCTGACTGGCTTATTGCACTTAGCAAAATACTCTCCAGGTCCATCCATGCTGTCGCAAAAGGGAAGATTTTTTTCTTTTTTTAATGGCTGAGTAGTATTTCATGGTGTAGATGTACCACAGCCTTTTTTTATCCACTCATCTATTGATGGACAGTTGGGCTACTTCTGAATCTTGGCTATTGTAAATAATGCTGCTGTGAACTTAGGGGTGTGTATATTCTTTTGAATTAGTATTTTGGGTTTCTTTGGGTATATTCCCAGAAAGGCAATTGCTGGGTCATAAGACAGTTCTGTTTTTAATTTTTTGAGGTAAGTCCATACTGCTTTCCATAGTGGCTGCACCAGTCTGCATTCCCACTAACAATGCACTAGGGTTCCCTTTTTTCCCCCATCCTCGCCAACACTTGTTTGTTGATTTATTGATGATGGCCATTTGACAGGTGTGTGGTGACATCTCATGTTTTAATTTGCATTTCTCTGATGATTAGTGGCATTGAGCATCTTTTCATATGCCTATTGGCCATCTGTATATCCTCTTTGGAGAAGTATCTATTCATGTCTTTTGCCCATTTTTTACTTGCATTGTTTGGGTTTTTTGGTGTTGAGTTTTATGAGTTCCTCATAAGTTTTGAAAATTAAGTCATTATTACTTGTATCAATGAATATCTTCTCCCATTCAATGGGTTGTCTTTTCATTTTGTTGATGGTTTCCTTTGCTGTGCAGAAGGTTTTTAGTTTGTAGTCCCATTTGTGTATTTTTTTCTTTTGTTTCCCTTGCTTAAGACAATATATCAGAAAAAATATTGTTATGAGACATGTTCGAGACTTTACTACCTACATTTGCTTTCAGGATTTTTATGGTTTCAAGTCTAATATTTGTCTTTAGTCCATTTTGAGTTTATTCTTGTGTATGATTTAAGAAGGTGGTCTAGTTTCAATTTTTGCACGTATGTGTCTAATTTTCCTAGCACTACTTATTGAATAGACTATCTTTACCCCATCATATGTCTTTGACTCCTTTGTCAAATATTAATTGACTATAAAGGTGTGGGTTTATTTCTGGGCTCTCTTTTCTGTTCCATGATTTATATGTCTGTTTTTATGCCAGTGCCATGCTGTTTTGATTACTGTGGCTTTGTAGCATAGTTTGATATCAGGCAGCCTGATTCCTCCAACTTTATTCTTCTTTCTCAAGATTGCTATGTCTATTCAGGGTCTTTTGTGTGGTTCTATATATATTATTGGAATATTTGTTCCAATTTATTCCAATTGGTATCTTGATAGGAATTGCTTTGAATCTACAGATTGCTTTGTGTGGTTATGGACATTTTAATGATGTTAATTTTTCCTGTCCATGAACATAGTATATGCTTCTGACAAATGGTAGTTTCTTTAAAGAATGGTTACAATGTGGAATCTGCAAACATATTAAGGAATTTTACATATGTTACATTAAGGTCCATTGATTTACCCTGTACTTTGAATAGATCTTTTACCCATTCAAGATTTTGTAACATCATGTGTTGATCATTTGGAAAATACTGATTTACCTAGTTGTATAGATGTTCCAAATGTTGACATATTTCATTATTTAAAAATTTACAATTACATTTGTTAATATTATCACCAATCTCATCAGAAAAGTCTATTAGGAAATTGTCATAATTTCAGTGAAGAATTCAAATGTTCAAAATTGAGCTTGCAGGTAAAAATTTGAATTTTATATGACAACAAATGCTCTCCATTGTTTTTCTTGAAGTGGTGGTTTCACTGTCTTCGTTTTAGAAAAAATGACTGCCAGATACTTAATTCTTAATAACTATAGTTTGTCAGTCACTCTTCTACATAAAAATGGGTATTTTGCTAAATGAAATAAGCCAGACAGAGAAAGACAAATACCATACGATTTCCCTTATATGTGGACTCTAAAGAATAAAAGAACAAACAAAATTGAAACAGACTTGTAGACATAGAGAACAGACTGACTGTAGCCAGAGGGGAGGGTGGTTGGGGGACTGGGTGAGGGATTAGGAAATACAAATTGATAGTTACAGAATAGACACGGGGATGTAAGGTGCAGCATAGGGAATATAGTTGGTAATATTTGTAATAACTGTGTAAGGTGCCAGGTGGGTACTGGAAATATTGAGAGAAACACTTTGTAAAGTATACGAGGGGGGACTCCCCCCACAGAAATCAGAATTATCTTCTGGAGGGCGAGACCCTTGTATTGGGTTGGCTAGAAAGTCCTTCTAGTTGTTTCCGTAAAATAAGACACATTTTTCATTTTCACCAACAACTATTGATTTGGATATTTTGAGTATGCCGGATATCTTTTGCGTTGGTATACTGTTTGAATATTCTTAATTAATGTCTAAATTTCATTGTTACCAACTTCAACTACTCTACCCAACCTTGGAGCATCATCCAGCGAGAAATCTCCAGTATGAAACTTTGCAAACCACTTTCAACAACATTTGATCCGTCACAGCACTTTGTCCATACACTGCACAAATCTTTTGTGTTTCATTTGAGTTTTTACCTTTTTTGAGATAGTAAAGCATAATATGGCAAAAATGTTGCATACGTTCTTCCATCTTCAGTATTAAAATGGCTACACAAAAATTCACGAGTTTTTATTTTTTTTTAAGGCACATTGCTCTGGCAGCTGTCACAATACAGTCTAACAAAATTGTTTCAAATGAAGTTAAAGACAACTAAGTACTACTAGAGCCATCTTGGGGAGAAAACCAAGTGAACTTTTTGGCCAACCCAGTAGTACAAGCTTCCCCCACTAGCTGAGTGTTCTAGAAACCTATCTGTGTCAGGGCACCAGCTGATGTTAGTGTGAGAGGCTTTATTCGACTTCAGGGAATTTTCCTTATGAAGACCCTTTCAAAGCATTTGTCCATTTCATGATGGGTGATTTATAAGCGTACCTGCTCACACCACCCTGAATGTTCAGCAGTTTTTGACCGAAAATGTCAGGACCCCCATGTCCCACCCTCCCTTTTCCCCCGATCTCACCCCAAGCGACATTATTTTTGTTTGTTTCCCTGGATGAAAAAAGTCCTCAAAGGGAAATGTTTTGCTGATGTGGAAGAGGTGAAACAATAATGGCAGAAGCACCAAAAGGCATCAAAATCAATGAGTTCAGAAACTATTTTCAGCAATGGAAAAAGTGTCTCAATAGGTGTATTGCATGAAATGGAGAGTATTTTGAAGGTAACTGAAACTTAAACATGTAAGAATAAATACACAATGCTTTATAAATAAATTTTGGGTCCCCCCTCATATGATTATCTAACCTCTATGCTGTACACCTGAAGCTAGTACAAAATAATATTGAATGTAAACTGTAATCGAAAAATAAAATTAAAAAACCGAAACAGAAACAGAAGTTCATCCTTGGCTTGTAGGTTTTTTGTTATGTCACTATTTTGTACCTGAGTGCATGTCATAATCATTATTAATATCTTTGTCAGACAGGGATGAAACTCATCAAGAGGCATTTATTCATATTACAATAGAACTTGCTATAGGTGTTGGGCCACATATTTCAGGTTGATTTTTATTTAATGTTAAAAGTGAATTCTTTTTCTTCCTTGCAATACTCTCTCACCCGTGCCAGGGCTGGACTGGTCTGAAGAGAGCGGAGAGGAACTGGAGGACTCAGAGGAGGCCTCGCCGTACCAGGTTGCATGGTCCATCCGAGAAACCCTCAGACATGAAAGACACACGTGAGTCCTCCTTTTTGTTTTTATTCTTAAGCTAACACTCTAGTAGCTTGATCTTCCCTATATATGCAATTTTGGAAAAATATTTATTGGATCCAGTATTATTGTAAAGATCAGACAGACTCCACTTGGAAAGAAATGTACTATATTGTTTGAAGAAAGTTGCTCTTAGGTTTTCTTGGCTAATTTGTTTCTGAACCTTTCCATTTATTACTGAAGGAAATAATTGGAATAGACTTTTGAATTGAAAGGGACCTTATTGATTATCTAAGCCTATTTCCTTATTTTACAGAAGAGGAAATCAGGGCTTGGATAAGGTAAGTTAAGGAACTTGCTGTGGTCCCAAGGCTACTTGGAAGTCCCACCCTCTGACTTCTCCTTATCTTTTTTTGGCCATATCTCCATAGTTGCCATAAGTAGTGCTCTTTTATTTCACCTGTATGTTCTGTCAGATTGATCTATTCTTAAGTGTTTTAATGTGCTAAATATTTCTAATGTGTTAACATGTTTTTCAAGATAATTTCATAAAGGTTCTTGGTGTCTACCTTATTAGAAAGCAGTGAGAAAGCCAGCTTCCCCCTCACCCCCAGGGGACTCAGAGTCACAGGAATTCACTTGGTATAGTGTGAGTGTGCTGAGATGCATCCTTATTTATGGGGCCAAAAGATAACCCACAGACTTGTAGGTTATCTTTTAAAGAGTATTGTGTTTTGTCAGCTAATTATTTTTTTAAAGATTTTATTTATTTATTTTTAGAGAGGGGGGAAGGGAGGGAGGGAGGGAGAGAGGGAGAGAAACATCAGTGTGTGGTTGCCTCTCATGCGTCCTCTACTGGGGACCTGGCCTGCAACCCAGGCATGTGCACTGTCTGGGAACCAAACTGAGCCACACCAGCCAGGGCTTTAAAGAGTATTGTGTTTCGAATAGATGATCAGCAAGATAGAGAGGAGACCAGTTATCTGCGTCATGTCAACTTGTAGAACTTTGCAGTATCATTCTGTGAACATACATATAGACTTAAAAATGCTTTGTTAGAACACCCTGAGGTGGATTAGGCTTAGGGAACTGACTCACTAGACATTAGTGTACAAACCTGAATTCCAGTGTACAGTGAGACATACAGCTTACAGTGAGATAGTTCACAGTGAGACATATAATCATTAGTATAGGTGTTCACTAAGCAAAACTTACATGGGAAGCAAAATGTAATCAGAAGCTTACTTAGGCATGGAATTAGAGCAAAGAGAGTTAGTTAGATTTATTAATGGCCAGTGTCATTAACTTATAATAGCCTGATGCATTCCTTTCCATTCCTGGGATTTATCTCCCACTTAGTTGTCCTTGCCCTTCCTGGTTCCTAGAGAGTATTGCAGAATGCTGTATATTCTTTGCTCTTGATGTTACATTTTACGGTTTATTTTTTATTCTCATCCAAGAGGGGAGAGAGAGAGAGAAAGAGAAAGAGGAGACACATACACACACACACACACACACACACACACACACACACACAGGAATCGAACCGGTGACCTTTTGGTTTACAGGACAATGCTCCAACCGACTAAGCCACGCCCACATGAGCCAGGGCTTGATGTTCCATTTTATATGTTGTTCAAGACTGTTTCACTACCATTAGCATATTCTTTCCTTCAGATAGAAGTACAGTTGAGCCAGTGTAAACTTTCTTGTTTATAGATTTATCAATCATGCTTCTAAAAGTTGATAATTCCTATCCACTTACTTGACTTGGGATATTTGGGGTAAATTTTACAAATTGCTGTAAGTGAGGTATAACATAAGTAAATGCTCAACACAGTAGCTGGTACATGGGAATGATTGATAAATGATAGTTATGATTCCTGTTTTAATTCTCAAGGTGACCTAAACATCAGTATTGGGAATTTCTGCTCTTCATTAGGAGCATTCTATATCCATTTCTGCCTTTTGTTCTTGCAGAGTTTTCAGAATATTTCTTTTGTTGTTTTAGACTGTGACCATCCTTATTTTTCTTCATCTTTGTGGCGTTTTATTTTCTTGGCCACTTCACCTAGGCTTAGGGAACTGATTCACTCATTGCTTCCTCTTTGACTTACCATGATACTCTGCTTTCCTGGTTCTGTTCCCTCAGAATATTTTTCTCCTTTTTATAAGCAGTTACCCTTACTTCTTGCCTAGCTGTCACTTTACTCTTTTGCCCTTCATTTTTCTCTCTTCATTTATTTATTCACTCAGCATATTCTTGCTGAACACTTATGCTCCAGGCGTGGAGCATTCTATATTCTTTTTCTTGGCTGATACTGAGACTGAATTTGTTTATGCATAAAATCCTAGTTGGACAGTTTTTCTTTCAGTACTTAAGATGTTGCTTACATGTTTTGCATTGTTTCCAATGAGAAGTCAGCAGTTATTTGTATCATTGTCATTCACATCCTTGGTCCACCGAACTTTTTGTTTTGTTTGTTTTTTTCTTCTCTGACTTTTAAGATTTTTCTCTTTATCAATAGTTTGAAACAGTTTGATGTAGTTTTTTGTTTCTTTAATATTTTTTGTGCTTGGAATTCTGTGCACTTTCTATAGCTGTAGATTTGTCTTATCAAATTAGGAAAATTTTTGGCTGAATTTTTTCAGTTTTTCTTCTTTCCCCTTCTATTTGAGAAACTCTAGTTACATATATTTTAGGCTGCTTGAAATTATCCCATAACTTACAGATGTCCTGTTCAATTTTTGTTAGTCTATTTTTTCCTCTCTGTGTTTCAATTGGAAAAGTTTCTATTACTGTCTTCAGGTTCATTAATCTTTTATTTGTAGCACTTAATCAGCTGTTAATCCCATCCAGTGTATTTTTTTTATATTAGACATTGCGTTTTTCATCTCTAGAAGATTGTTTGCCTCTCCTTTATGTGATCATGGTTTACTCTGCCTTGAATATATGGGATATACTTTTAATAATTTTTTAAAAGATTTTATTTATTTTTAGAGAGGGAGAGAAAAATCAATGTGTGGTTGCCTGTCACACACCCTCAGCCAGCAACGCAGCCCACAACCCAGGCATGTGCACTGACTAGGAATCGAACCAGCAACCCTTTAGTTTGCAGGTTGGCACTCAATCCACTGAGTCACACAATCCAGGGCTACTTTTAATATAATTTTTTTGATGTCTGGTTTACTAATTTTATTATCTGCATCATTTCTGGGTCCTTATAGGTTCTATTCTCCTGTTCTTCGTATGCCTGATAAGTGTTTTTTCCTTTTATTGAATTTAAGTGGGTGACACTTGGTAACAAAATTATACAGGTTTCAGGTACACAGTTATACAACACATCATCTGTACATTGTATTGTGTGTTCACTACATCCATCACCATTTATTCCACCTGTACTCTCCACTTCTCCTTACCCTCCTCCCCCTGATAATCACCACATTGTTGTTCCTGTCCATGAATTTTCTCTCTCTTTTTTCTTTTTTGCTCAATCCTGCCAATCCCCTTCACCTGGCTCGACCCCCACTCCCAGCTGTCAGCCTACTCTCCGTCTATGAGTCTGTTTTGCTGTTAGTTCGTTTTGTTAATTATATTCCACGTATGAGTGAAGTCATATGGTACTTGTCTTTCTTTGACTGGCTTATTTCATTAGCATAATGTTCTCCAGGCTCCATACAGGCTATTGCAAAGGGCAAAATTTCCTTCTTTTTTCTTTTATACATTCGTCTACTGATTGGTACTTGGGCTGCTTCTAAATTTTGGCTATTATAAATAACGCTGTAATGAACATAGGGGTGCATGTATTCTTTTGAATTAGTATTTTGGGCTCAAATTCCTTGCAGTGGAATCACTAGGTAATAAGGCAGTCCCATTTTTAATTTTTAGAAAAAAAATTTATTTACTTATTTTTTAGAAAGAGGAGAAGGGAGGTAGAAAGAGAGGGAAAGATACATGACATGTGAGAATACATGACTGGTTGCCTCTCCCACAGCCCCAGCTAGGGACCTGGCCTGCAACCCAGGCATGTGCCCTGACCAGGAATTGAACCAGCAGCCTTTTGGTTCACAGGCCAGCACCCAGGCCACTGAGCCACACCAGCCAGGGCTCATTTTTAATTTTTTGAAGTATAACTCCATATACTGCTTTCCACAGTGGCTGCACCAATCTGTAGTCTGACAAGTGTGAGGTGATACCTCATTGTAGTTTTAATTTGCGTTTTTCTGGTGATTGGTGGTGTTGAGCATTTTTTATATGTCTATTGGCCATCTGTATGTCCTCTTCGGAAGGTATCTATTCAGATCTTTTTGCCCATTATTAATTGGATTGTTTGTTTTGTTTGTGTGTGTGTGTTGTTTTATAAGTTTCTTGTAAATTTTGGATATTCTCTTATCAGATGTATTGGTGAATATATTCTCCCATTCAGTGGGTTCTTTTCATTTTATTGATGGTTTCCTTTGCTTTGCAAAACCTTTTTATTTTGATGTAGTTCCATTTGCTTTTTTTTCTTTTGTTTTCCTTACTTGAGGCAATATATCAGAAAGCATACTGCTGTGAGAAATGTTCGAGATTTTACTGCCTGTGTTTTCTTCTAGAATTTTTATGGTTTCAAGTCTAATATTTAAGTCTTTAATCCATTTTAAGTTTATTCTTGTGCATGGTATAAATAGATGGTCTAGTTTCTTGAAGTTTTCCATCATTTTTTTTTTTACTAAGGTTTTCAATTACTTGCTCTTTTTCTTCTCCTTCCAGCACTTTCATGATGCAAATGTTGGTGCACTTGAAGTTGTTCTGGAACCTCCTTAAACTGTCCTCATTTTTTTTTTTTTGGATTATTTTTTCTTTCAGATGTTCTGATACGGTGTTTTTTGCTTCCTTATATTACAAATTGCTGATTTATTGTTGGCTTCATCTACTCTACTGTTGATTCCCTGTAAATTATTCATTTCAGTTAGTGTGTTTTTCTTTTCTGTTTGGTTCTTTTTTGTGATTTTCATTTGTTAAATGCTATTGGAGTTCTCAGTAAGTTCACTGGGCATCTTTTTTTTTTTTTTTTTTTTTTTTTAAGATTTTTAGAGGGGGTAAGGGAAGGAGAAAGAGAGGGAGAGAAACATCTATGTGTGAGAAATATCGATTGGTTGCCTCTTGATTGCCCCCAACCAGGCACCTGGCCTGTAACCCAGGCATGTACCCTGACAGGGAATCAAACCAGTGACCTTTCGGTTTACAGGCCAGTGCT